>JAZHYW010002650.1:0-23903 GCA_037355805.1 Ixodes ricinus
GATAATTAATTAAGCTCTGCAACATGTTCTCGCACCAGACACGTTAACGCAAATAATAAAGAGTTTGCAAAACATGGTCAGCAAGAAGGAAATAGTTATATTATAAATCGTCGAGTGTTCTAGGAGCAGCGTATTTTTCGGGTCTTGACGCTATGCAAAGATAATGTCTTATTTTTTTATTACGATGCGATTGTTTGGGCACATAAGGTAAAATCTAAACTATGCTCCTTTTATTTCAATACTCTAATTAATACCCGCGTGTCAGAGGCAGCACCGCCGTTATAACTGAATGAAGGCAAAAATACGGAGTAGATTACATGTGCAACTCAGCAAACTCGACAGTACCTCTTTTTATTTAGGCCAAAGTGTTAGGTCCTTGGGTTTCCCTAAAAAAACGGCTAAAGCAGCCAATGAATTGGCTAAATGACAATATAATTGCGACCTAATATTAAGTATTTTAATGAAGAAACGTAAGCGTTGCTTATTTTCAGGCGTGTATCATGATTTTCGTTTTCTGTGCATGCTACTATAAATATTATTGAAATGTATTGTGCATACGCTTTGATCGCGTAATATCTCAATAAGTAAATTCTCACAATTTCTTGGTGTATATGTGCATAGTTCGATTCAATATTATTTGTGTACAGACTTTATAACTGTAGTTTATACATTATGCATCTTATCCATTTCTTGATTTTGGAGCAGCAGGTTCCAGCACATGGCAACAAATTCTTCACTTGGTCAAACATACAATCAAACTGAGATATCCCACTTCATAAGAGAACTAGAGTATGCCACAAATTTGCGTTTACTTCGTATATATAGTCCTATTGTTTTTGCTTTTCTTTTCATAACTTAACACACCGACACAAAGCGTTGACTGACCTTGCTGCTTCTGTTATGCTTACTCTTTCTCCCTCTTCATTTTTCAATAAAACACTGAACAAAGCGTCGCTCTAAAAAACGAGAATAAATACACGGCCTGCATTGAATACTATTGCCGCAGCCCAAACAATCCGCAAAGGTAGTCTAGCCCCTTGAAAAGCATATAAATAGAAAGCCCTAAGAGTAGTCCTCAGGATGGTAACTGAAGCTTGTGGAACGCACTTGACCCTTACAGGACACATAAGTCTGCAAAGGTGACTGCGCTCGTACAATATGTCTTAAATGTAAGAAGACGCTTTAAAAAAATTGCCAGTCAAAGATTCATCATAAATAGAAACAGTTTCTGTCACGCAAACTTTCACGGACGCAATGGCGCGAGCTTTCCACTTTGAGAAGTGAAAGCACATGCTGCTTTCGAAGGTCTTTCCACAACAATCAAACCACAGAGACGTCGCAGTGATAGTTTTCCCTCCTCTTCCGATTAAGAAAGGGACGTTGAGAACAGTTTAACTTTCTTGTTCGTTTTGCAAGAAACAGAACAAAACAAAACTGCCCCTAGCTTGGTTAAAGGTTTAATGAAAATACCCTAGCTTTTAGAGTCTGCGAAAACGCAAGACCCATTCATTGCAAAAGTTCGAATTGTGTACAGCCTCCGTTTATGCTAAAATCCGCGGTGGGTTCAGTCCCTACCCCTGCCCGTTTCGATCTGGACGAGCATCGTACTGGCGTGCGGTCGCGTATCAATACTGCGTGATGCACATTAATGACCCCGGGCTAGCAGGAGTGCTGCACTGGCTAAATTTCCCATCAACGGGGTAAACCAGCATAGCTACACCTCAAAGGTGGACAGACCTTACGCTGTTTAAACACAAGCGTCTAATTTGCATTTTTTTTATCGTGTAGTAATAATCGCAGGTGCTGACACCGGTAAGGGTTCATTAAACACCCGTCCGTACCGATGCAAGACACTGATCTGAAATAAGGCCTCGAAAACAAACACATTGCAACCTTGGCTTTTTCTCCACAAGCTTGCAAGCCAAAACTGCAGTGCGTGAATGTGTATTGTAGTGCATTTTGGATGGTTGGTGGCAGCTCGGGCACTTCACCGGCCGATTGTTTTCTATATTTTCGTAAAGTGCACGTTTTCTCCCGACTCTAGGCACGATCAGGTAGCCTAATTATGCTGGTGATTAGACGCCATTTTATCAGCTACTCTTTATTAATATGTAGGTTATGTGCGTGGTGGTGACACTTGATGTACAAAAATATTTCTGCATACCGAGACAAAAATCATGTCCAAGAGTGACTTAAAAAAAAAAGAACCGGTTTATAACAGGTTAAGTATTATTTGAGAGATGCCTCTCAAAACGTTTATATCAACCCGCTTAAAGCAGTTATGTCTTTAGAACACATACAAACCGATGGCTTCCACTTGTTTTCATGACGTGACGGCTTCAGGAGACATGTTTCAAGTTTGCAGCGCGCACCTTTGCAACGAGATGGCTCGCAACGGCAACTTTTCGAGAAGAGTTTAATGCTTTTTATCACTGTCGTTTCCTACTCGGATTTGAGTGGCAAAGGCGTGAGAATATATGTCCTCGTTTGTTCACATCCTGCGCAACGACTTGAGGTTCTAGCGGCGATATATTACTATTCCAGTGTTCAATGCACGTGGTGGCACAAGAGTTAGGCTTAGTGCGGCCGTCAAATGGAGCCAGCCGACGCCGTCCTGTTCTCTACGTTCGTCTTGTGATGAAGCCCTTTCCTAAGTTAGGTCGCACAACCTTGGTATCAGGCAAATAAGCTGGTCCAAAATGTAAGCTGCAAAAGGTACGCGCTCAGCAGCAAGACCGCCACGTTGGCAGCTGATATGACGTCAGTGCGGGCCATATGTTGGTACAATCCCCTCCCCTGTACGCTTCGACCTAGATGAGAATTGCCTCAACGTGCGGCCGTGTAATCTCTACGGTGTGATGCACATGAAACCCCTAAAATTAGCAGTCAAATTGCACTGACCAAAGTGTCCACCTGGAGGAAAGTGTGGAAGCCAGGGGTTATTTTAACGGAGTTGACTTTCCACTGCATTTAAAGTCAAACTTGGTCGAAACAGATGAAATACCTGAAGTGAAATTGCCTTTGACGCAAGTTCCTTCGATTGACGCTCGTAAACCTGATTTGTGGGGTTCTCGAGAGTGTCTCAATCGATCGATGGCTTTGTCGACAGTCCTTAAAAAAATGCACGAGTGTATTTATACTAAGAAACAAACACAAAAGCAGGGCAATTAGAATCGTCACACACTCGGAGATAGAATTCGTGGCTTGATTTACGGCGCAGAAATCACGCGTAATGCAACTACATTAAGACCGCCAGTCACATGAATCATGTTCTTTCGACGCACGCTCACGCAAGAACTCGGTCACGTAGGCGTTGACGCATAGACGTTCGTTAACCTGGTTTTGGAGCCCTCAAGAATGCCTTCGTGGATCGATGACGTTGGCGACAAGCCTAGAAAGGTTCTGGGGTGAAGTTGTACCAAGATACGCATACCTAAAAGCAGAGTGATTAGAATCGTCACCCACTTCAAACTGCTATTTGTGTTCTGATTTACGGCTCAGAAGCCACGCAGAATGCAAAACACTGAGATTCTGCGGATCGCCAAGTCACATGAATCATGTTTTTTTTCGACTCACGGTCACAAAAGAATCCAGCATCATAGACATTGACCCTACCCTTTCTTCAAGCCGTCTGTTCACATTCCTTTAGGTTTATTTTCAGCTAGCTCCGTTTTTCTTTCTTTAATAGTTGACTTCGTTGTTTTAAGCCGTTGGAACTGAGGAAGGCGGACAAAAATAAAAACGACAGCAACAAACCCGGAGCGTTTTGTGACTCAGAGCAACCCGCGCCGGTGGAAGAGAGATCGCAAACTCCCGGGTAATTTACGTTTCCGATTTCGCGGGCTGATATATACACGGGGCGTAATGAAAACCAGGCGGTCTTTGAACCTGACTTGGTCTCGCCCAGTCGGCCGCCGACAGAGTCGTCGCACTGAGCCTCAAATCTAAAAGCAAACAAGTTTTTACTCTTTTCAATTTACGTAGATCGCATTTAAAATAAAAGCCAGTCTTTCTTTCTTCTTTTTTGCGTAGGCACGCCGAAAGGATTTGAAGGGTGCAGGGGAAAATAAATAAAAATAAATAGGACAAAGAGGAGGGCGATAAAGCAAAATCTGCCGGAATCTTGGCGAGATGACTACAGCACACTACTACATTTTCTTCTCTAGATAGACCGAAGGGAGGGCCAGGGGCGACCTTGGCCCGTGAAAGAAATGTTGTATTGTGATCGTACTGTGTCACTACGTTCCTCAGTGAGCCTGACCAATGACCTGGTGACTAGCCACCACGTCACCAATACAGCCAACAGGTTTAGGTAATGACTACGAGATAAAAATAAGGCCCGGACACTGCGCTCGTTTTTGAGCTTGGATCTACACGCACGCCTTGGCGTTCGGTCCACCTCAAAGTGGAATGCGGTGGGCCACTTCGCCGGTAGGCTAATCGAAACATTCGGAAAGGGTCAGGGTAAAGTAACAACAAGAACAACGAAATTTAACGAGAAACAAATTGTTTCGAGAAAGGGAGAGTTGAAGCGTGCCGAGAATCCAAAAGGCGGAGAGGGCGAAGTGGAGACAAAAACAAAACCCGCTGACATCCACTAGGTCTACTGACACTGTGGCCTAAAGAGTTTGAATTCGACATCATTCGACGAATTAGGTGATTTAGAGGCGCCTCGCTGCGGCCCTTGCGGCCACCCGTGAGCGGTACGTCGAGGAGGGAGGAAAAAACGCCATTCGTCTTCTCAAACGCGGCACTAATCATTCCATCCGTGTGCGCACTTAATCTCCGCTAATCCTTCGAGCGCACTGACGTCTCGTAGCTTTTCCGCAGCTACGGTGTAATCAACCTGCTGGGTCTGTACTTCGGCGCCCCCGATTCTGAGCCCATATTAATCGCCGCTTGGGCAGCACGGCGGGAAATGTGCCCAAAGTCCGCGCGTGGCTGACACGATTCCGTAAGATGAGACGAGATAGAATGCTATACGAAGGTTAGACCAATGAAATTGTCTTTCCCGATCACCACGTGACCGGCCTTTCCCCGTATGCGGACACCATGAGCTGCGAGTCACTCGGTGCAACCATTATGCTTGACTCGTCGAGTCCGCACCGCTGCCAAGTGCGACTGCACTGTCAGACTCGAGCCGCAGACTCGCTCCTCGTCCATCGTTAGAAACGACACGGAGTTTCTCCGGATACATGACGACAAGGTTACCTGCGGACACGCCTCAAACTTGTTCGAAGCATGTCTTGATATATCTGTACGCTATGTCTGAAGACGGATGGATGGACGAATTACAACGGCTGCGCCCTTGATATCGGGCGGTAGTTTGCGCCACCTAGCCTAGAGATTAAGAACCCTACCCTCTGCAATTACTCTGCTATTAGACAGCTTTCGTATGACCAGTGCTGCCAGATGGTCATAGAAGGAAGAAAAACGCCTCAGACATTGTCTGCAGACTGTTTGTTTTTACGATGTGTTGCAGTGTGACCGCAGCTCAATGCCAGAGCGAGATTCGCCGAATATTTGTGTTTCTTATACAAACTTAATAAACGCCATTACAAATTTACCAGTAATGCTCCCTCTTCCGCTTAGCGGATATTTACCAGAAGTACGTAAATATACAGTAACTATTACGGATGTTTCAGTAAAGGAACTGTCTTATACTCAAAAATATCGTAAAAAAATTTAATTGTGAGCGTTTTTTTTTAATTTTTACTCTCTACTTTACTTTTCACTCATTTCATTCACCAAACGGCACTGTATTCTTTTGTGTAGTTTCAGGCCATACATTTGGTGCTGTAAAATGGACCGACATACGATGCAAAGTTAGTTGAAATTAATTAATGGCAGGCATTATAAAAAACAATGATCTCAACATGCTCATTGGCACCACACAAACCAACATCAAAGTCATGCCGTTTGTCATATAATTAGGGTTCCGTGTTTTCGGACAAATCCGAAAAACCTTCGAAAAACTTGCGGCGGTAAACGTTTGGCCAATTCGGATTTATCCGAAAAACTCAGAACTTTGAAGTGTCGATTCCCCAAAAGAAGAGAAAAGGACGTTATTTTACAATTAAGTTTGAACAGAGCACATGGGCAATGGTCCAGGAAAGATGTCACTACAGCAAATCTCGGACCAGCTGTCAAAAGGAGTTTTACCGCTTACCTCGTCAAGGTTTATTCAGGAGAACAGGTAACTGTACTTTCGGGTCACGACAAAAGTCACTGTTTTGGTTTCTAGTTTGGGTCGTACATTTGTGCTTTAGAGGAAGGAGTGGTGGTTATGTTTTTGTACCAGTGAACACTACGGACCATAGAGATTGCATAAAATGGGGGAAGAGGGGCGGTTGAAAGTGCTCTAGTACACCCTTAACCGCCCTACCTCGCGCGGCCGCCGGACAGGTTGATGGAATAGGATGAGACAAAATACGAGCTTCCCAACGACTACGTACATACAGGAATTCATTAATTTTAAGGAATCGACGTTTATTGAAGCAACCCTTATGAGCAACTTTTTTTCGTGGGACAAATTAGTATTGCCAGCGGCAACGGCATGAACGCCAAATTCAGCTGAAGAAATATTATTTGATACAAGCGCGTTCTATTTTTAGAGCGCAGCTCTTAGGCGCCTGTTTCCAGCTTGAGCGGCGTCGCCGTCGCCGTCGGCGTAACCACGCGGTGCATTATGGAAACGTCCCATAATGCACCGTGCGGACGTTTCGGCACGGTGCCGAAACGTCACCATGCTTAGACATCACCGCGGTGCATTATGGGACATTTCCCATAATGCACCATCATGCACCACGGTGAGGTTTCGGCACCGCGCCGAAACGTCGCGTGACGACGCGCGTTTCGGGCGTAAAAGAAGAAGGAGGGGAGGAGGAGAGGGTACGGATGAGGAGGAGGGCCATACCCTCCTCCCCCACCTTCCCCTCCTCTCTCCTCAAGAGCTGCGCTCTAAATCGGCGTTACAGGAAGTTGTAAACGTCTTTCATCTTTTATCTAGCATACGTTTCCACCCATACTTATTTCTTTTTTTTTATTGTAAATACGAAACACTGTTAAATTAAAACTCCGAATTTCAAAGAATTGGGAATCAAACAAAAATGAGACTCCCACAAACTCCGAATTTTCGGGCAAAAAATAAACTCCGAAAAACACTCTCCGAATTTGACGACAATTGAACTCCGAAAACTGCGGAATCCGATATACTCAACCCCTACTATCACCATAGCGACCTGCGAGGGGACATCTACAACGTCGGTTATGCCAGTTTAACAATAACAAATGCGGTTTTGAAACTGAATAATGAATGTAGAGAAAATTTGGTGTCATATTGTTTAATTAGGTTGATGGGAGCTTTGTAGCTATACAGAAATAGTATAGTTCGGAAGCGTAAAGACCATTTTAAAATAAAAAAGATGTTTAATCAAAAGTTCTTTGTGATTTTTCAAAATTATAGAAATCGTATATGTGTTGCCAATGTGACTTGTATTATTATTTCAGAGTGACGTATGCAAAAGAAACGACCCCACATCAGTTCTGGTTTGCGCTATAGTATAATATAAATACCGCGATACGCACGTAATAGTAAATTCGGAGGGTACCAAGCTGGACCAACTTTAAATTACGCGTACGGCTATTAAAATTGATCAATACCGCCCACCCCCAAACCCCCCACGACATTAAAAAAGAACACGTATGCAAAATGGAATCCTAAAACGCGGTCAGATTATATAAGGAATTCTCTTAATGGATTTGGAGCAATTTTGAAGCGCTCTTTCGCTGCCATCTTAGGCGTGCAAGCATGCGATCGCATCTGCCGCACGAAGGGCGAGTTTACACTTGCATATTCGCAGGCGAATTCGGACAGGTGAAAAGTGAATTTTATAGCCGAGGGTGAAATCGACTCTTCGCTGGCAGAAAATCTGAATATGGGTCCGCGGACCGATCCAGATTTTCCGCCAGCGGCGAGTCGATTTTGCTACCGGCTCCAAAATAAATTCTTCCTCCTGCGTGGATCCGCAAGCCAATCTGCAGGTGTAAACGCGTCGGAAAGGAGCATTCACACCGGCGTTCGAATCGCAACCGCAAAGCGGATCCGCTCGTTTTCATCATCAAATGCGAGTGAAAATGTATTACACCTTTAGCAACCACGTTCTCAACCGTTTTGTGAACGCGGTTCAACTCCTATTGTGAATACGGCGTGAAGGAACGAACATGGAGTAGCCATTGGGTTGCTCCAAACCCACCAAGGCAAACTCACCACATCAGAAGTACATTCGTCACTCCTGGTATGCGTGTTCGTCGGTTTACAGTGCTATACAAGTCCATATTTCTTTTTAACGCTTTGAAGTGGCATACAGGCTGTCATGGACAAGAAACGATTCGTCGTTTCAGATCCGCCAAGACTCGTAACAGCTTCGACGTATGTACCAGCAACCATGCAACTAGAACTGTAGTAAAGAAGAAAAAATGGCGGTCCGGGATTTTTTAGTGCTTCCCCGTTGAGCTCCGAAGAGAGCGAGCCATCATCGTCGTAAAGATGAACGAGCCGGAAGGTCGGGCCTCCGCCAACACTCGCCTGGAACGAGAACCGGAGAAAAAGAGCGCCGAGAGAGAAAGAAGGTTCCGTTTTCGAAACGCGGTGGCGGCCTTGAGAAGCGATGCGTAGCCTCCCCGCCGGGGCTATTAATAATTACGGTCGCTGGCATAGAAAAAGACAGAAGCGAACTATCGGAACGGGGCAGGGGTGGGGCAAAGGGAGCAGTCGGTAACCTGTACACGGCGTCAAAAGGTTTTCTACTACGTTGCCTCTCTTTGGTGGATAAATAGGTACCATCACTCGAGCCGCAGTCAAACTGCGACACAACAAGCTAAAATAAGTCCGTAAACACCGCCTAAAGAGTTCTTCTTTTTTTTTTCAGGTGTGACGGTTCTTCTTAGAAATGTAAAGGCTAAAAAGCCCTAAAAATTATTAAAAGAAACGTGCGTTTTAGTTTCAGAAATTAAGATTGGAAAGAAAAACAATATTTCGAACCCACCCCCCTGCCAATATTTTTAAACACGAACGCACTATAACAAAAATACATAAACAACCTTCTTAGAAATTTAACGTATTATGTAAATGCAATAAAGTCCACAGGAGTAGTAAGAACTTGCTAGCAAAATATTGTGTTTGTGAGGGTTTTAAATATCCTTCTCATTTCAATATTCTTGCCTCATCTTAATATGAGGCGAGAATATTTTCATTTATTTTGCCTTGCGACATTTTAATATTCTTGCCTCATTTCGACTGTTTTCCGAAGAATTGATTTCGGATGCAGTGCCCTTGCAAACTATTATGCGACCTGTGCGGCGATTCTGTGTAGAAGTCGCCAGCGTTGTCCGGCGACTTCCATTTGGATGCATCGAAATGGCGGTACTTGATTATTTTTTTAACATCAGAACTTGGCAACCTATATGAATTCTGTAGATTTCTGTAACAGCTTCTGGTATGTTCTGCATGCTACTGCCCTTTGAGGTTGTAAGGAAGTCTTATAGGATAGGGCCAGCGTATTCCATGTGCCGCAAAGTAAACCGCAACACCAACCAAAGGAAAACTTGCTAACATCTCTCACAGGACTCAATATGCCCTGTGTGAAACGGGGATTGTTTATAACATTCCCCTATCATGTGGCAAATGCTACATAGGCCGGACTGGCAGATGTATTATTGATAGGACAGGTGAGCATGCAGTATCTGTCAAAGAGAACTACAGCGGGCCACCTACCAGCTCATTGCCGCAACTGTAAATGCAGCGCAGCCTTCAGCCGGATCCCCATCCTCGCAGCAAACAAAAACTCGTATGCACGAGAGATGCTGGAGACCATGGCGATCGAAGAAAATGAAGAAACATGCGTGAGCGTGCCATCAATCAAGCTCACCGCAAAAGGAAAACAGTATTTGCGGTGTGTCACGCCCTGCTGGAGTGCGTTTTTTTTTTCTCGCATGCTGGGATTGTATCTGGAATGTATGTGGCTCTAATTTCATTTCATTTCACTTCATTTCATTTCATCCATTTCATTCACTGTCAAGATATGTGTATGTGTATGAATGAGTGGATTAACAAATGAGTTGTGGCGAAACCTCTTTGTAATGGGCGGCAGCCTGCGCCACCTAGAAAATTAACCGCAGCACGTGTCGGAGTCTTTCTTAAGTTCTTCCGTTTTTTCCGAGTACGTCAGTTGAATTTACGCTATGCGTATTGGAACGAGTTGTGTGTCACTCGAACTGTGCTCACAAACGATAGAATTTTCGATGAATACCCTCGACGGGAATGTCCGAGTTCAATATCCGGTTGCATAAGCCGCAGCGTCAACGAGAGCACGAGATGTTTCTTCACGAGGAATTTCAATTAGGAATTTATATGACTTCGTTTTCAGCGTTGTGTTTGCAGCCGAAATGCGAACCTACTATTCTGTACTTAGTAATCGCCACTCCTCCGCGGCTGGTTTCGGCGCCGAACTGTTACAGCCTTCGTCGGGCGAGTACTCGTTTTGCCGCGTGGGCGTCCCGGAGTACGGAACAAGGCCCAGACTTTCACCATACCGGAATATTTTAAGCTGCACTCGCTCAGCTGTGACGTATTCATAGCCATGGCGTTGATCGCAGAAACGTCCCGGACCAACGAGTCCTGCGAAGCATTCGGCGTTCATGAAAACCTCAGTAGGAAATGTCGTTTCGACGTCCTAGCGTCGAAACGTCGACGCAAAAACGTCGTTTCGACGCAACGTAACGCTTGACTGACGCGGCTACCTCGCTCGGCTGGAGAACTTCCGTTTCCGGTAGAAAGGCACACTTTACGTCACGGCCACTGAGTTCACATGCTGGTGTCTGAGTCCGGTTGAGTCGAAGAAGAAAGCAGACAGCGAGTTTTCATCTTTGCTCTGTGCAAAAACTGGTGGCAATAAATCCTTCAGCCTTTCCACTCTGGTGAAGAAGGTAAGACCAGCGAAGCTGTATTAAGGTGGGCGCTGGAAGTATTTACATATGTCCGGGATTAAGGTGTGATTGGGCAATCGGCTGTTTGAACGACTAAAGCATCAGACATATATATAACGATCCGGGGTTGTTATTTATTTCGTAACCACAGCATTGGCCATGGCTCTCGTGCCAGCTGTGGTACAACCGCCATAAGGTGTACGCTGACGGCAGGCACGCTCTTCGTGAATACGAGGTCTATACACGTCCGATACCCGGTAGTGGGCACGGTAGGTTCGTTCTGCTGGTCACGCAAGCCCGAAGCGCTCGAGCATGTTCAACGAAGCGAACCGCCTTCCTCGGTGTGCAATGTCAGCAGTCAAAGTCATCCGTCACTACGGCAGACGTGTCGTCACCGAGCATGACCCAGCCGAAGACGTCCATCGTGAATGCTTCAATCGTCTCTCTGGGCGTCGCGGGGGGGACTGTACGCAACGGCGACGACCGGACCATCGCGCACCTTGACGGAAAGGTTGAATGAGTTGTCGCCATCCAGAGCAACGGCGGCAACCAGACTGGTTGGTCTGGTTTCCGCCGTCGCTCATAGATGGCGGCAGCTGTCCGTGAGCTCTTTGTGCTGCCGACATTTGTTTGGTACCGGACACGAAACTGGGAAAGTACAACTCAACAGCTCTGGTTGCAAAAACAAAAAAACAGATTCTCTGCTCCTGAATTCGATGAACATTGATGATTAATTGGGGTCTTTCTACATGGAAAGAGCGAAATCATTTCATGGTTCCTTAAGACTTGGCTCGTCGCCAGAGGAAAGTAACGGGTGAAATTGGCGGCTTTTCATTGCTACCTGCGTAGCAGACAGGTGTGTAATATGCGCTCCGTCGGTGGCCCTGGCTAATGAAGAAGCCGGCCAGACGAGGAACGCGGCAAATTCGTTAAAATGTTCGTGTGCGTCTTGACGGTTCGTGCCGGTGTTGTACCTTTTTTTCCATTTCTTTCCGCTTCGCTTATATTTATTTTTCTGTTACGTGCAGAAATAAATTTCTGTTGTCAGTCAGCGCTGTGTCCGTTTGCTTATCGTCCTTGCCCCTTATCGTTTTGAACTGTTTTTTCTTTCTCATTCAAAAAATTAAACGACATTAATTTTCCTTGATTAAACTAAAAAAACGTTGCTGTTGTCGGACAAGTAAAAATATCTATAATCCTTATGAGTGAAC
Source organism: Ixodes ricinus (assembly GCA_037355805.1). Classification (NCBI taxonomy): domain Eukaryota; kingdom Metazoa; phylum Arthropoda; class Arachnida; order Ixodida; family Ixodidae; genus Ixodes; species Ixodes ricinus. The sequence goes on from JAZHYW010002650.1 coordinate 12,198, forward strand.
CGTTTGTTACGTTTAAGACCAGAAATAACGGCGCTATCACTGAGAGCAGGAAATTTACGGTTACAAACTTCACCCGGGATGACGCGCGAAGGTACTTTTCGCATATCATCTTTCGTTGAGCACCAAATAAGTAGATTGCCCGAGTCCATACGCCCCTACTTCGAACACACGTTACTGCTGAACAGGCAAGTTATCGAACATACAGGGATGCAAGCATTTATGCGCTGCATTTTAAGGAGCGGTGCAACGATATGCAATTGGAAATGTTTTTCCCTTTACACGAGCTTACTGGCACCAGTGTGACTCAAGTATACTCGCACGCAACGCCACTGGCCAAGCAACTCCTTTGTTGCGGTGTAATTTCAAGGACAAAAGCGATCATTTTCATTCAATCTCTCCTCTTTCAAAAATTCGATGACGTAATGTGGGGATCGCAGTACACCCCAATGACGATATTTGAATGTCGGTTCATAGATCGGACCCTGTCATAGAATGAACACTCGATTTGGGCTCGTGATACCTCACTAGCTCGAGAAGCATATCGGGCCGTGTCCTCGTGTCCAATCGCTGCAACGACGACAATAGCCGAGCCATAACAATGCGTCTCGGAACTGAGCGCGTGGCTGGGATCACCATTGGCGGCATAAAATCGGCTCCAGATCACGTGGCCGCTTGTTCTGGCTGCGAGTTGAGGGGGTAAACTCTGCCTCGCTCTTCTTTAATTTTTTCTGAGACTTTTATTGCGTGGGGTGAAAAACGAAGGCGTGTTTCACAGGTCATTAACCTCGTGGGATCCGTTCTAAGCGCGATATTTGCGCAAAGTACAGGCCTATTTGTTGCATCGCCCTCTTTAAAGATACCGAATCTGTTCGATCTCGAAACACCCAATATAAAATCACAGGAAAACACGTAATACTGCTTACGTGCAGAAGTGCGAAAGCATTCGTACACGCAGCGCGTTACTCCGCCAGCAGCGCCCCGCTCTTCGCCAGGCAGAGGCCAACCGGGCCTCTGCTGCCGGGTGCGCGCGCTGCTACCTCTCCCCTTTGCCGGCGTGCGGACCGAAGAGGGCTTCTTCTGTGGGGTGGCGTTTCTTAAACTATGACGCGTCGCAGCCAGAATAGGGATTTATTGCTCGTTCCTCTGAGCGGGAATTCAGGTGCCGTATCGCTCTGGCCGGAATTTAGGTGCCGTTTTTTTTGCGGTACAGACAATGCCGACGAAATTAATCCCTGGAGAAGGAGAACAAGAGGGACAAGGACAACACAAATCTCCTTGTGTCTCTTGTTCTCCTTCTCCAGGGATTATTTTCTTTTCGTCATTCTTGTCCCGCTCGCTTGCATCTTTACATTTAATTGCATTTTAAAGACAATGCCGGCTGCGCTCTAAGGGGACAGTTAATGCTTTCGCATTAATAATCACAGCACGTCATAAAATTATCACCTTCGAGTCAACCGCGCGCAAGGCTTCAATTATCCCATTTTTGGTGTGTTTTTTCCATAGACTTCCGTGCACGGTTCTGGTGTCAAGCTGCACGGCCGCCGGTGGTGCCACCCGACGGGCTTCCGATCGGCGATCCAGCCCATTTTGTATACCGGGTGAAACAAGGAGACGGCATGTTCTTTGAATCGACCGCAAAAATTCGGTTCCTGAACCTGTCGCGCTGTCGACTTTGTGCAGCGCGCTGCCCCCTGCATGGTGGCATTTTTTTGTGTACACCGGTAAAGAGCGAACTTACCTGAGGAAAAGGTAAAAGAAAAGAAAAGGCTTAGCTCCTGCGTGGAAACGCAGTGACGCCACCGGTCTGCAAACAACACGGCGCCGCTCTGGCACGGGGAGACAAGAGATGGCGCAAGCGGTCGCGACGCCAACTGCTTGCCGCCAACGAACGAGCAGACGACGCCGAGAGCCGCCGTGTTTAGCAGATAAGGAACCGCAGTTCCTTGTTGTTACCGCGCCTGTTTTTGTTTCCGCGACTGTCGCCGCCTGCGAAACGCAATCCGCTTTTGAGTCGAAAGGATCGTCTGCCAAAGTGCCGGCTCTCGGCGCCGTATGCCTCGTTCGTTGGCGGCGTTCGCTGCGCCATCTCTTGTCTCCCGCGCGAAACGGCGCCGTGTTGTTATGAAGACCGGTGGCGTCGCTGGGCGTTTCCATAGGAGCTAAGCCTTTTTCTTTCTTTTACTTTTTCCCTCAGGTAAGTTCGCTCTTTGGCAAATTTTACAAAAAATGCACCATCTGGGGCAACGCTGCACAAAATCGTAGAGCGATAGGTTAAGAAACCGAATTTTGCGGTCGATTTAAAGAGCCTGCCGTCTCCTTGTTTCACCCTGTAGAATAGAGATCAGCGTGTGTATGTTTACTTCTTGTGGTACCTAAAAACATATTTGGAGTGTGTGTATGTTTATACAGCCTAGAACTTAGTCTGCCTCCGCGGGTGACTTGTCTCACTGCTCTAGATGAGCAGTTTAGCCAGTGCAGCACAACCGCTAGCCTGAGGTACATTTAACGCGCATCACGCAGCAGAGATACACGACTGCACGCCGGTACGATGCGCACCCAAATCAAAGCGGGCAACGGTGGAGATTGAACCCAGGACCCTGGGTTCTGCATCGCGAGCTTTCGCTCCACGTGCTCCGAGCTGATGTGCGCTGGCCCACTCGGCCACCGATCTTTTTTTTTTTTGCATTTTCTTTATTGCATGAGAAAAATACGACAAAACCGAAGTGTTTATTTAACGTTCAATTCGTGCACTGTTCACTCATACTTCAAAATTCTTTGATGTCTCGAAGGATAGTAAACAATGGTCGCCAGTCGGGAGCATCTGACAGGGTACCACACACGCTTTTGACACGAGTTACAAGGTCGATGAAATGCAAGCGTACAGTCTTTGGATGGACGTTTTCGTTTCTAACATCAAGACGGGATTTGCACATGCTGTACAAAGACAGAAGAATGACGAGGTCATAAGGAAAGGTATCGCTAGATGAAACAGGGAAGAAACGACAACTTGTAATATCAATATCTTTCTCTAGAGTGCGCTGTAAAACATCCCAAAAGAACACTGCATCCCAGCAGTGGATAAAAGCGTGCTCTACTGTTTCAGGTGTTTTACACAGGGTACGGTTTTCTGACCATGGTACGAATAGTCGATTTTCTTGTAACCACACTTTGGTAGGCAATACGGAGCAATAGATTTAAAAAAAAAAGGTTTTAGCCTCAAGGGGAATGCACATTTTCATTATCTGACGTAGTACATCTTGGCCAGGGTTATTGTCGAACAATATGCAATACATACTTCAAAAACTTCGAGACTGCAGGTAACGACACACACACTCAAACGTGTTTTGTTTGTCAAAGTTTGGACTTTTGAGTATGTGTGTCGCTACCTGCAGTCTCGTTTTTTTTTTAATAATGTTTAATGTACAACAACTCGTTTGCCCCCTTTCATTAATTTAATAGGCGATACATTGGCGCTGGAAAGATGACACCTACAAGGTCTCTTGTTAACTTCTTTCGTGTTGCAGTCGTTAGATAATCTCTTGAAAATCTTCCAGGCAAAAAATTAAAAGCATCGACTACTTCTTTCAGGTATATATGACAATGCACCTACTGTCAAATTCTCAAAAATCGTAGATGTTGAAGCGGCCACAAAGGTCTGTTGTGACAATTAATTCATACAGATGAAAAGACTTTCTAATATGCAATAAACAGCCGCCAGAAAGGCCAACAGCATGGCTCACACATACTTTGTAGTCTTTCAGAAAATATTGTAAGGCACGTTCTACCTGCTCATCTGTCGAAAGCTTTGTTTCCTGCACAGCCAGAAAATCGAATTCTTTATCTTCAATAAGGCGTTTTAAATAATGCTGTTATTTTTCTAGAATTAAGACCCCTTACATTTAAAGTCTCAAAACAAGGGCCATCAACTAAGGGAAGGTTAGGGGGAGTGGGAGGAGGAGAAAGAAGGGAGGAGGAGGGTTTTGCTTATACATGAATATCTAGCGTGAAAGGGTGGATTTTCGCTTACTCGTCACGGTGCCAGGCGGTACCTCTTTTTTCCGCTTGATGTCATTCGCGTCCTTAGAAGTGCTGACTGTTATGTCCATTTCGGTTGAGGGCTCCTCTTTGCGGTCCGGTGACGTGTGGTCTTCTGCTGCATCTGCTGTCAGCCTCAGTAATTTCAACCTTTCCTGGGTGTCTTCCTGCGAGGTCTCCCGGCAGGCTGTTTCAACCGCTTGTGTGGTCGTGCTGGCTTGACTCTCAGAAAGTCCTTTGTCAGTTGTGGCCTAGCTATCTTCAGAACTCGGAGGCACGGGACATCTAGGCCTCTCTTGTAAGGAAAGGACCTCACCGCTAGCGTCTACCACTTCGGTGATGTCAATCAATAGTTCCAAATTGGCGTCTGGTTCGGAGAGAGGACCTCGTAGCACGGTTGCATAACTAGAGTAGCACTTATCACTTCCATGACCAAATCTCTTGCAACGTGCACACTTTAGAGTACGATACTACGCCCTTGTGTCTATGACATCCTAGACACAAGGGTGGCCGTCCGGACAAGACCACAAGAGACTGGGAACCGGCGACTTTGAGCAGATGAGGCACGTTTTCCGTTGTCGCTGTGTCATGCAGAGTCAGACAGACCTCTCTGTTCATTGTTTCCCTCTTTTCCATCCCTGTGACTCGTCACTTTTTTCGCGCCACGTTCCGCACGGTGCTACAGAGGCGCCAATGTTTCAGCGATCTTCTTATCTTCTAAATACAGCCGCAACCAGAGAAGCTTGATCTTTATATCTTTAGAATTCGTATCTATGATGAGACATTTCGTTTCTTTCACGTTCAGTTCTTTCACCGCTTTCAGCCTTTCCGCGGCTGCGTGACTTGCCAGCGTTGTGATCCAAAAAATGGCTCATCTGAAACTTCCCCAGGGAGAGCACTTTACTCAAATCTATTACATCCTTCAGTCCATCGCGAAAGTCTATCGCACGGTAGGACCGGCCTGTAAGGTCAGCATGAAGAAAGACGGAGTTCAGGCATAAAGCTCCCGTAAGAAAACAAGGAAGGAGATTCCTGGTCTCAACTTGGCTTGTCGCCTTCGCCCGGGTATCCCCTGGGCCTACGGGTATTGTCGTTGAGTTGTCCGGGTGCATTCTTTGTATGTCATTATTAACAGTTGTACCTGAAGTAGAAGGGTTTCCTCGGCCTGAGGCCGATTGTTGATTTTCACGAGAGAACATGAAAATACGTTCGTTCAAAAACGGTGTCTTCTTCTTTCTCCCCTCTCGGCCACCGATCGCCCTTCCTGCTTCAGCATAATAGCCGCTTAGGGCGGGCCGGGGGTCCACTAACAGCGACGTCATCCACAGGAAACTTAGCGGCATATAATTGGCTCCAGAAAGCGTATAGTCGCTTGCTTTTGTTGCGAGCTCAGGCAGTAAATTTCTTTCTCAAATTTTTTCTGCGACTGCCATTTCGTGCATAAAAAGAACTAACGTGTATCTTATTGGTCATGACTGTCAAGGAATAATTCGCAGCGGTATTTGCTGAAATTACAAAAAGTGTTTGTTTCGCTTTTTTTTTTGTATGTGAACGAAGGCGAAGTGACAAGAACGAGCAGGTTGTTTCGGGATATACCGGCGCTACACGAGCTAGCGCGTGCACGGCGTGCTTCGAGCTTCGCTGATTGCACTAGGCACTGCTAGCTGTCGAGAGAACGACCAAAAGCGAGGCGAAAAATCCTCCAACGGACTCCGAGCATTTTCAGAGACAGCAGTCGAAAAATTCTACGGACAAGCAGCGAGTCATGGGCAGCGTAGCGAGGGCAGCTCGGCAATGCTTCACGGTCCTCTGGTCGCTGGCGTTGGCTGTGCTGTTCGCGGCGGCCTTTGTACTCGCCTTCCTTATTCTCGAAGGTAAAAGCTCGTTTGCACACTTTAGTCTTTAGTCTTTAGTCTTGATTTTTCGGCTCTTCAGAGCCGCGGCACCATAGAAAGGCAGCAGCCCGTACCATGGAGGCCCGCGGTGCCGCGTCTAGTGAACATGATAATATGATAGTGTGCAACCGTGTAAAGCGCCGTTCACACACTTGCAACCGAATACGACCAAGAGAAAGAAGACCTGTTTTTAAGCCTCTTCCGACGGCTCAGGAACGGATGCGCTGCTGCGGAGCTGTTCCTAGGCCGTCGCAAGAGGCGAAACCCGATATTGTCTCTCATGGTCCTACTTGGTTGAAAGTTTGTGAACGGCGCTTAAGACCGGCTGAGACGAGACCGGGGTTTTTCAGCCTCTTGCGACGGCTTAAGACCCGCTCCTCAGCAGCGCATCTGGTCCTACGCTGTCGCAAGAGACTTAAAAAGCCCGGTCTCGTCTCACTAGGTCACACTCGGTTGCATGGTGTGTGTGAACGTGCACATTTGTGACGCGTTATTTTCTTGTAGGGCCAGACCGGCACCACCTTATATACCCCGTTTCACCTCAAGTCCGACCGCATCTGACGCTGTAATTCGATAGGGGCCAATCAATGAGTTAGTGCCAAAAGTGCATGGTCACGGCGCTTATCGCCCTCGCTATCTCTGACTCAACCAATCACGCACGGTCAAGGCGCCGTGATCCTGCGCATTTTTCTGCTCGTGATTGGGTTCGCTGGGGGTCGGCCGGGGAGAACCCTTGTAGCAGACGAGCCACCTGCGCGGAACGAGAAGATGGCCAAGCCATCTAGTACAATGAGAGTCACCGTCATGATTATGACGATGAAAGCTTCGCCAGGTTAAAGAGCATGGGAATGTTCTCATGAGTGTGCAACCTGACAAGGACGCTATCCCTGCCTGGTTCCTGCAAGGCAGAGATGCAGTCCTTGTCAGGGCCAACAACAAACCTGGAAGTTCTCCAGTAGGAACGAATACTTGCAGGACTACAATTTATTCTGGGATGCGAACACGGCTATGCGCCTCCCTTTACACTAAGTTCGGGTGCGTGTGTATCTACTGGAGTCAAGGATCACTTAGCGCTAACTACCCTCTAGCAACACTGTAGTTTTTTGTTATGAAAAAACAAATCTCTAAGGAATTTCTAATACACGTGCCCGAATTTGTCAGCACGCCTTTCCAAGTTGGTAAATGTAGGGAGGGTCTTTATTTCTGATGCCACTAACCATAGTGAGTCAGTAAGTTTAATGCAAATGCTGGAGTCTCTCATCAAATTACTAAATCGAAAGTCTTTGCCTGCCTCAGATTGCGCAACTTGGTTTTAAATTGAGCCAGACTCCAGAACAAATTCCATAAGCCTGCTGAAGAACATATTTCGTGGCTGGTAACAACGTTTACACGAATAATGCATCATGCTTCAAATGAACCGGTTCTCCCGGCCCTTTTGAACGGGCACTGTCTGGGCGATTACAGGAAGTGACCTCGAGTGTGACCGCTGTATAGAAGGTTCTCGCCTGAAAGCCATATCAATGGCGTCCACTTTCTTCTAGCCCGTCTACTTTGTCTTCAAGTTTCCTTCCCAGTCGCGGGGTTTAAACGTCATGATTATATAATCGGTCATTGTTCGCAGCACATGCTCACAACTAGCTCCCTTTAATCATATCTTCCAAGGACAACAAACCTGTATGGGAGAAATACACGTTCAACGTGCATAATCGCGCATTCCTCCTAATCAAGATATATGTTCTTGGCAGAAGATAAATGGAAGACATAGTTACGAGCATGTGCTGCGAACGACGACTGGTTAGTGACTTAGAACCGAAGACACGCAGGGTCGTGACTTTTTCTGTCGACGCTTCTTGCCTCCGGATCGGTCCTCGGGCGTTATCTGATCGCCTAATGCTGCAATCTGATTGGTTGCGGATCGATAAGGTGCCGCGTACTTCTCACGCCACGATTCTCTTAAGACGTCAGCGAGAACAGCAATATGGCGTTTCGTGAACACCTCCTATGGTCCCTTCCAGCGGCGCTTATCACCCTGGAAAAACAAATACTGAGTCACTGGGCTGTGGACGGATGCGCGCCGTCTCATATTTCGTCTAAGAAAGATACTGCGCATGCGCAGAACGCCTTCCACAGCCCAGTGGGCAAAGATGATGCCCCACAGAAGGAGGCGATTATTTGGAGACGGTCTATAATTCAGGACGTCGCCGAACCCCGGCCCGCGGGCCTAATTCGGCTCTGCGAAGGCCACCCGCAGGTGACCGGGGTTCTTCCAATGACGCCCGGCCCGCAGCCCGTTTCCAACAAGCCCGTTTGGCGCAAAAAAAAAAGAAAAAAAGAAAATACGGGAGAGTAAAGAAACCGCGTTGCAACACGGGCCAATTGCGTAAACGAATTTACCAGAAAAAGAAATGAGAGAAAACTGCCTATCGTAAGGTGCGCCCTCTCGTTACATTATTCGTTGGACATCGCTGTCACCAGCATCACCAGCAACACTAAATCGGGAGTTCGGCCCTACTAAAGCGCGGAATAGTAAAAATAATAATTTTTTTCCCCGTTCCATATCTTGCTTTTTTTATTTAGATTCTCACCGGCAATACCGGGTAGAGAAGCAGGGGAAAATGCATCGGTGCCTGACGGGGCCCCTGTGTGACTACGCGTATTAAAATTCCTCGGCGTTCCCACGTAAACATTCTGCTCAGTGTCCTGCGTCGTATCTATACCACTGGTGAGGAGCGTGTACAACGCAAGTGGCCAGTGTGGTTCTCAACTCAGCTTGCGCCTGTAATTTGTACGACTAGAAAACCCTAGATGTACCATAAAAATAATGTGCGCAAGGTATGTCAGTATATCCCCAGTTCTACCTGAATGAACGCGTTAAAAAGCACAGCATGATTACCGACGATGAGTAATGGAAGCGGCTACCGTTTTATGAAAAACGACACGTTCAATGTAACGAGTCAATAACACGTAACCTTCAAGCCGAAGTAAAGCGTTTGTTTTTGATCAAACAAAGGAGTTACCTTTTGAAGAAATAAAGAGTACAGGTATTTAGTTACTTCGTTCCAGTAGCGTGTGCATGTCTGGTGATAGCCCAACCTGCTCGGACACAGATTACCACCGGAAGATCAACTACGAGTTCCACGACCACGAGGCGGCCCAGTTGGCATCGGGTAGCCGGTGGCATCATCGACACCGCGGCGCCGGTTCCTCCCGGAAGCACCACGCCTACCTCGAAGACGGTCCTTCCGCCGGCGCGGCCGCCGCCGCTTCGAGGCCCGACCGCCGCCGTCTCGAAACGTCCGGTCGACCGGCCGGAGCGTCACATGACCCCGCCGAACCCTGCGACGACTTCTACGAGCACGTCTGCGGCGCCCCCGGTGCCGGAAGGAAGACCGCGGGGTCCCTCCCGACCACGATGGCCTCCATTTCGTACGAGACGCAGGTGGGGTGTCGGAACAATGGACCGTCTCTTCTCAAGTGAACCGTGTAAAACGCTAAGAGCTATCAGAGCCAGTTCAGAGCGGGGATCATCGTGTCAAGGGCTGTCTAGAACCACTGAAAAATGCGACGCTTGAGAGCATCGACAATCCATTGCCCGATAGCGTTGTGGGCGACGCCATTTTGTGTGCTTAGTGCACGGCAGAGAGGTCGTCATGCGGAGCGCAAGCTCATCTGCTTCTTTTGCAGGGGTGTGTGGTGACGTCAGAACGACGAGCTCTGATTGGCTCTGATTGAAGGTAGACCTCCGCGCCGAACTTATATTACCTCCCCAGTACGTTTCATCTCGATTAGATCACGTTCACAATGTCGCTATCCCACATGCAGGACAAATACTTTTTTTCATTCATTTCTCCCACGCTCATCAGAAAAGTGAAATCGCCTTCCCGTGCCAACAGGTTCGATAGAAGACCTCCAACTGTTCAAGAACGCTTAGCTAATATTGTATAGATAGACGCCATTTTTTGTAGTTCTAATAACTGCTTTATTTCACTTATTCATCACTTACTTTTGTAACCACTCCCCTCTTCAATGTCGAAGACCCTGAGGGTACATGTAATAAATAAATAAATACTAGACGTATTACTATAGCTACGACCAGGCACGTAGCCAGGATCGTGTTAGGGGGGGGGGTGCCCATGACAAAATGCTGTTTGAGGGGAGTGGGAAGAGGAGGCCTCAGCAAAATGGAAGATTTCGGGGGGGGGGGGGGGACCGGGCCCATGCCCCCCCCCCCCTGGCTACGTGCCTGGCTACGACACCCATCCACCGAAATTGGCAGGTGTGAGGTTTTATTCTTTTAATCTTTTCCTCTCACCCCATACTGATTTCTACATGAATTCGTGTTTTGTTTCTTCTATATATTGTATAATTTCTTCAAATGCATAGTCCATGACAAACACTGCTACCATAAAAACTTAATTTCTTTTTACGGATAGGATCGGCGAAACGAAACTTTAGGGAAATCAACAAAGCAGAATTATCTTTTCAAAATAAAATTCTTAACACCTTGCGGTATATTTTATTCCACCCGTCTTTCGAAAGTACTTGATGTTTTCATTCCTTAAACTTGATACGGGTTTCTCTTATATATAACATAATTTTAACCTATACAAAATAACGTATTAATGAGCTTACGGGTAATACAATACTATTCGGTTTGTTCCGTGAGAGTAATTCTACAATCATTACATATTACAGACAACTGCCAAGATACTCAACGACCTAGAAGAGATGTTCCGCGTCTACCAGGCGTCCAACCCGTACAAAGAGTTCCCCAGCATGTTCATCAATCAGGCAGCATTCTTCCTGCCCAACTGCACCGCCGGCCTACAGCCGGAACGGACTGGGCTGGGATCCGTTCCAAGAGGTGCTCGAAGACATCGGAATGAGCAACTGGCCCACCGACTTGCCCGCTAACGCCAGCCTCTCCGCACTCGTAGCCAAGGTAGACGCCGCCCTTGCTGTCTTTCCTTTCTTCGAGGTGACCGTGAGAAACGAGTATGAGAACAAACATACTATACATTTTGATGTCCCGAAGACCATATTGAAGAGAAGCCAGATATGGTACACATCCAGCAATCTGACGGACTACGCGTTTCAAGTAGCCAACGTGCTTAGGGCACTTGGTGTGGCCAGGCCCATGGCGGAGAGTTCGGCTGGGGAGCTTGTCAAACTCGAAGTGCAACTGGAAGATGCGATCAGCATGCAAAGGTTCGAACCTCCAACGTACAGAACCCGCACGCTAGATAAGCTTCCACAGCATAAGAACTGGGAGTGGAAGCAGTATCTGTCTTTAGTATTCAAGAACTACCCCGTGCTTGATGAGAGTCAGCTCAGCGTTGAAACGCTGGCACCAGATTACCTTGAAGACTTTGCAAAGCTCTTGGACCGCACCACGGTCCCCAATTTACTGATGTACGTTGGGTTCCGTATCCTGGTACACCTGTCTCCTCTGCTACCGGACGAGGTGGGATATTTTGTGCCGCTGAGTTCGGACGGCTTCGTCAGTGGAGTCCCAGAGCGGCTTCAGGGTTGTGCAAGACTCCTGGAGCTCATATACCCGCAGGGGCTCAGGACATTCTTGAGGATGTCCCTGGGGCTACCCGACAGCGTCCTGCGCTACGACACCCGGTACGACCAAGAAGTTGCCAGCATGTTTAGAGGTCTCAACGAGATTTTAAGAAATATCGTTGGGCACACCACTCGCTACGATCCCGTAGAACGAGCAATCGCAGTTGAGAAGCTCAAGAACATGAAGTTTAGTTTCTTCGGCACCGTC
>JAZHYW010002652.1:0-10470 GCA_037355805.1 Ixodes ricinus
TGAATTCTAGTGTATTTTTACCCCGTGAACCCGAATACCCAAACCATTTGCTGCGCAAGTATTGTTAAACGCGAGAAAACGCGAAAGACAGTCGCTGTACGTGACGTCATCGACGGATCTTTTGGCTGCCCAAGGCTAGGGAGGCGGGGCTTCAGCCCTATTTTGAAATTGCTCTTATGGCTCTCCGGCGCGTCGCATTGAAACATAATTGTGATATCTGTTATTCTAAAGGCCAAATGAACGCAATTCAAGCGTTTTTTCTCAAATGCAGAAGTGCCCCATCTTCCCTTTAAACAAAAACGATACCGACAGGCTCGAACGGATCCCGCGGGTTCTCCGTGCAAACGCATTGACGGATACGAACAGCAAGAAGTCGCCGAAATGGTATAGGTGCAATAGATCGTTTTAGGCGCTCCGGTATCGATGCCCGATAACGATATCTTTCCAACCGGAGCTCGACGTTCCCTCTCGTCCCCTCCTCTCCCATACTATCTCGGCGCAGAAGTAGCGGATAGAAGGGAGACGAGAGGGGACGCCGGAACGTCGAACTCTGATTGGACCGATTAGTGGGTAGATGCAAAGCTAGCTGCCTTTGTCTCGACTGCACTCGTCGAACACGTGCGAATGCCAGATCCAAATGCGGGACGCCGGCGTTCCGCGTTGTAACGCGTTCCACGAGTGCAGTGGAGACGAAAAGGCTGCTAGCTTTAGGTCTACCCCCTAATCGTTCCAATCAGAGCTCGGCCGTTCTGACGTCCCCTCTCGTCTCCCCAGACTTTCTCGGCGCGTACATTCGATCTCGCTCAGACCAGGGGTAGCAAAGAGTTGAGACGGCGAGCAGGGGGCGAAAGAGCGCGGAGCTAGAGCCCCCAGGCTTCCCGCTGTTGACAGTGCTCGCCAAGCGCACACGGTGCCGGTCCCGTCCTTCGGCCCGCCGACGCTCGGCACACATCATCGCACGACGCGAGCTGGGTGGGGGGCATGCTGCGCCGCGGGCCGAGGCCCCATCGGCGGAGAGACGAAGAACGGTCTGCGGGCACAAGAGAAACCACTGTTCAAAAAAAAAAAAAAAAGGAAAGAGCGTAATGACGGGGCTACGAATCCGGCGAGAGAGATCGGATAAAAAAGATCAAACGGGGGAAAAAGAAACAGGAAAAAAAAAAGAAAGAGTGAAGTCCATAAAATTGCGACGACTGACGACAAAGATATGCACGAAAAGTAGAGAGGAAAGGAGGTGTGCGGCGCTCCTTGCTCGGTGCCTGCCGGGAGCGTGCGGGGTGGGGGAAGAGGCGTCCCGTATTTATCTTTCTCCGGGATGCGCTCACGATCCAGCCGCGTTGATATCCATCTCTACGCCGGCGACGCTGGAGCGCTAAGGAGGAGCGCTGAGGAGCGCTATGCTCCGGGTCGCGCACGCATCCAGGCGATCCGGTCCGACAGAGCCCCGGGCCCCGATATCCGCCGGCGCTACACACATCCACCCGCATGCAAAAAGAATTTCCCTACGTGTCTTTTTTTTCTTCTTTTTGGTGAGTGCACGCTTCGGTCGTTGAAATGAACTAACGAAAATTTTGAAGAAGTCAAAAAAAAATTCTTTGTCAATCTTTTTTTTATATCAGCACAAAGCTGGTTTTTTTTTCTTCTTTTTTTTTCTATTTTAGAGCCCTTTTGCACTTCGTGCCCCCGCGGAGTTGGGGCACCGACGTAAGCTTTTAGTCGGAGACGACGACGTCGTTAGGCGACAGAGTTCGATCCCAGCCCAGGCGGAGGAGAGGGAGGGTCTCTTCCCTTGCCACGCGCTATCTGACAAAAAGAAAAAAAGAAGAAGAAATGTGCTACCATAGCTCGCAAACGTGTCGGTTTTAGCCGAAAAACACAACACCGACATAGACCCGCCTGTAACGGGACTCAATCGGCCCCGCTCCAACACCGATGCATGAGCCACTGAATCATCTATGCTTAGTATATCGGTCCCCCTCATTTTCCGACTATTTTGTGGGCGCCGCCATCTTGGTGCCCAGTGCAAAGCGGGTGCAGATAACAATCGTTACGATTCGAAAAGACAACAACAACAGCACAACAACAACAAACAACAACAACAACGCAACTTTCTGAGCTGCAGATACGGCGTCAGGAAGCTCGGGCGGTATTGTTCTGCTCCGTCGCAGATTGTTTTAACGTTTCTGGAAGGCGAGCATATATCCGTTTCCTGCCATTTCAGATAAGACTTCAGATAACTGGCAACAATGATTTTGCGCCAAGATCACCGAAGTGCTCTCACTTTGATGAGAACCTTATTCGGTGGCTCCATTCAGCTGTCACGCCAAAGTCGGCACCGGGCCAGCGATCTTAGGCACTGTGACTCGCACAAGTCAGCTACCTTTAGTTCTCGGTCATTCGCTTTTAAAAGTTCATACCTTGGCTAGTGCCTTATAACTGCAGTGTGTTGCCCTTAACTGCATTGCCTCTATGCCTGCACTGCCTTTAACTGCAGCACCTTAAAGTGCACTGCGAAACACAAGGGTCCCCGGAGTATATACTGATGACGTCATGCGCATGCGCTCACCTCGCGAACGCTTTCATCAGTATCGCCTCATTCGCGTAAAATACGATACTGCATTTGCTTCTAGTCGAGCCGCGATTGGCCGGAGGAAATAAAGGATGGAGGAATTTTCCCAATGAGGACTCGCTCAACGACTAACACGTTTGTCACAGTTCCGAGCAAACATCGTACACAACGATGTTTGCTCAAACGCAGAAGCAACGCGAACTATTCTTTCTTCTTTTTTACGCACGAATATTTCTGCCAGTTTTCAGAGAACCAGATAATGCGGATAATTTGAAGCAGCAGCCATTTTTACGGAATGCATGTGGATTTTCAGTACGATGCCAGAAACTGTATATCCCCCGTAGTGGCTTTCTATCCACGGCACATATTTTCCAGGCAAGTCGGACTCCTGGACCGCGGATCCGACACGAACCGGGGATGCCCGATACCACCCGAAGGCTCCAGCTGCGTGGCAAGATAAAAGAACCCCCTCCCTCCCCTCCCTCCCCTTCCCCCCCCCCCCCCCTTCTTACTTCCCCGAGGGTGCCCTGCTGCGGCGGAGAGGAGGACAAGACAAGCACAGGGAAGTCGTCTGCACAAAACCAGGGCATGACCAGCGGCCGGAGCGGACGCTTGGCAATCTATTAATCAATACATAAATCACATATTTTTATAGTACGAACGACATTCGTTCCTACGCCCTTCCCCTACACCGCGAGGAGCCGCGACAGCTCTTTCGAAATTAGCGAGAAGAAATCTCCGCCGCTCTATCGATAGCTCATTTCGGACCCCGGGAACCTCCTTGCCTCCGAATTTTTGCGCCGCCAGGGGTTGGCATACGATATATCCACGAAATCGAACAACCTCGACGACCGTTCGTCAATAATTACAGTGAATTTAGAAATCATGGATTGAACATGACTTGACACGTTTTGCTTACCATGATTGCACAAACAATCTTGGGTGTCCTACATGCTTCTAGGAAGCTGAAGGGTTTGAATTTAGGAAAAGCCTTAAATCATTCATTTGGCCTTCAGGATCTCGAATATCTAAATTATTATTATTATTATTATTATTATTATTATTATTATTATTATTATTATTATTATTATATATTTTTAAGTTAATGGTGCATGGAGGCTGCAGAAAATCATTTTGAAAAGAACCGTTGAAGGAAGGCCCTCCTGCAGGGAGTGTGACTTCAAGAAAGGAGTTTTCGGAATCTCCGCTCTCGCGCATCTTCAGCGCCTATCAAAGCTATTCACGGGCACTCTTACTACTTTTAAAGAGGTCAGAAAAAAACGTCACGATTTGTACCAGTGCGGGGAATACACCTGGCAACAAGCGACACGTACGCGCTTGGCGGCCGAAAGACCCTTTGATGACGTCACGACTGTTAGGAGGTTTTTCGTGTTTTCTCGCGTTTAGTTACACCTTCGGGGAAAACGAATGTGACATTCAGATTCACGGGGTTTAAATACTCTAGAATCAATCTCCATTTGATTTTATGGAAAAAAGTGTTTCACCTTCCCTTTAAAAATAAAATAAGCCAGCACGATTTTTTCCTGAGCATGTTTTAACACTCTCTACTGCTTTTCTTCTAGAGAAATGTGTACATCTAATACCCACGAATGTGCCAGATGTGTTTTTTTTTCTTTCCTGCGTGTATCTCTATTTTTCTACAATTGTACGTATACTTGCTGCAAACTGCGGGAGGTGGAGGCATCGCCGAGGCAGAGATTTGTCTCCACTTGCCTACCGGACTTGGCCCGTGAAAATCCCAATAAACTTCAATTCAATTCAATTCGAAAGCCCCTCCCAGGTGGACGCTGCACCGCAGAAACCGGAAGCGGAAGTCACCGGGCACGAAGATCCCGATGACGTCGGCCCTCCCGCAAAACAGCACCGAAGCTGCGTGGTTCTCGTTCCGCGTGCACGTGGGTCGTGTGCAGTCGGCCAGCGGTCCCCATCGATCCCTGCGAGCGGTGGTCCCTGGATCGAACGAGGCAGCCGCTCCCCCGGCTCCCTAATGGACCGCCGCACGAGCCGAGGCTGCAGCTCACGGCGGCCTCGGGGAGACCGCAGACCCTTCCCGGTGGCGGACGCATCTGCATATCGACACGTCGCACGCGTCTCCCACGACGCCGCTACACGAGGGAGCTGCTGGCCGAGCGAGGCAGGACCCAGGCCCAAACGAGGCCCGGCGCCGAGTTTAGGATCTCCGAGCACGTAGCGATTAGAGAATTTCGGCAGAACCTATCTTTCGAAACTCCCTGTGAAAGGGCACGACGGAAACGTTCACGGATTTGCGGCAATTCCAGGGCACAGGTCAGTGCAGCAGCTAGGAATTTTTTCCTGGAGAAGAGGAGGGAGAGAGAGAGGGGGGAATGAAGACTGAGAGGGGTCCCCGGAAACTTTTACGCGAACCCCCGCTTTTCTTGTGCGCACGAGCGAGACACTAAAGTAAATATTTTATGTGTTTCGGGAAAAAAATAATTAGAAAAAAAACTGTATTAGACATTATAAACACTGCGAAGAGGCAGAGGATATCTCGGGATAGCCTTCACAATATGCCTTCTTTCACCACATCATTTTATAGAGAACTGTGATCCATTCAGAAGAGCCACTGCCCCGAGTCTCGAGTCACTCAGTTCTCGAGGAACAGCTGAGTGTCCACTTCCACGTCGTTGTCCACTCCACTCACGGAAATGTTTATCTCATCCATTAGAACCGTCAGAGAAGCCATAGTCACGCTGTTATACGCCGGTTGGCTTTGCTCAAGCGGCTCTCTATTCGCTCGGTTCACGCCGCGTCAGCCGCCTTCACGTCGATGCACGTTAATAAAACCGATGTAATTATACTCTTTTTTACGACTCTCGTTTTTTTTTGTTTTTTTTTGTATCAACTACATAGTAAAAATGTGTTTCTGAACTAGACGTAACCACACAGCTCCAGCTGCGTGGTTAGGAAAAAAAAAGATTCATATTCTTGTTGCTTTTATTCTTTCGAAGCAACACTAGCAAAACCGACCAGGATTATATACGTTGCTGCACCGCCTCGTTCTTCCTCCTCCTCATATTCTCTCCACCCTATAGGAGTGAAGTAAAACAACCCCAATAGAAATGCTCTGGCTACGCCAGATATGTCAGCTCTGGGTAACATATATCTATACGCGGAACGAGGGTGTCATACCGGTATACGACGCGTTCGTGCGCTTCCTTACCTTAAACCTAGAACCTCTAGTCTACACCTTCGCTCTCGAGTGGGACCGAGCAGGATTTGAAACGCGCTTCACGGACTGCGGCGACACCGGCGGCACTGGCGCGATACTCGGATACACTCTTGTCCACCGAGAAAGACTGCGGTCACGCAGCTTCTTCTACATCCTACAAAAGACAGGGAACAGACGGTGTCTGTTTCTTCCTCGTGTGACACTGGCCATACAAGAACTGTGTGTACGGACGTCCGAAGGGCGTACACATACACGTATGTGAAGCAAACGAACTTCGTAGGTGTTTGAGGCGTGTGCCCTGACAATGCCGTCATTACTTGTGCAGGGAACATGGCGTGTGTCGTTTGTATACGAGCAGTGGCGACACGGTCCAGCTGTCCACTGTGAAGCCCGGGAAGCCCAGCAAAGATGCCGGCGCCCCTTTTCGTTCCCTACCCAGGCACGTGGCGAGCCTGAGCCTCGACAAATGTTGCCCAAGGAGGCACGCTCAAACGCCATGGCGTCTGCACGGCGCCGCGCCCGATGACACTCGACGAGTCCGCAGCCCGCCGTAAGATAGGGAGATGGAGAAAAAATGTTAATCCGCCCGCTGACTGCGGCATCTCCAAGCTCTTTTTTGTTTTTTGTTTGTTTCTTTGTGGGTCGATTTTTTAGCAGCTGCTCACTATATTTTTCCTCAAAGGTTTGTACTGCATACAAAAACCGTCCCCGCTCTTTGTGTAAGATCACCATATTCGAAGTATGTAGACTCTTTCAGAGCGCACCAGAGTAGAGCCACTATTGCTTACGAAAAGCGACGGATGAATAGAAGAGATCGAGCACAAAAGAAGCAAATTAGGTGTCGAATTAGGCAAATTACCTTTGCGGAGCGCAAGTTCGTGCTCTTCTTGAGCAGGGGATGCGATGATGTCAGAACGCCAAACTCATTATGGCTAATTGTTAAAAAAAGAACGGAAAAGAAATGGTGGGTAGATTTTTAGGTATCTAGCATTGAGGTCTACCCGCTGTCCTTTCAATCAAAGCGTATTAGAGCTCGGCGTCGATCTGCATAAATGAACTGACGGCGTCTTATTACCGTACACAAAAAATATTTTCACACCTATGTTCGTGTCAAAAAGGCACATATTTGAAACGAACACCCTTGCTGCACCCTTCTTGCACCATTTTTACACGCCTTTGAAGTAGTATTTATAGGTGTAACGAGGGTGTAATGGCCATTTAGACCCTTCCTACTACCCTTAAAAATCGTGTTAAACGGGTGTACGTTTTCCTCATTACACCTTTCACGCAGACCGTGTAAAAAAGGTGCAATGGCAACACTATCGAATCCGCCCAAGATTTCTTTTTCATCTTTCTTTATCGTGTTAGTACAAAGTTTGTCATGATCGCCTAAGATTGATGCGTATAGATTACATTAGTGCTTTCTCACACTTAGTAGCGTTCTTTGGCTCATGCTCAAGGATCGTAGCAATTAATCGTTTAGCGCTCCACAAAGCCTTCACCACAGCTTCGGCATGGCAAATATGCGCATCGAACCGCGCTCATCAGCGCAAGGCGTCGTCGTTCCTGCACAGCCTCCATCCCCTGTGTCGTCACTGCCACGGTCGGCTCTGCCACCAGGAAAAAGTTTTCAGAAATTGGACAGCCTTTCTGACCAACAACAACAGGTACGTCTCCCATGTCAGGACACAGTGTTGCGCCGACATCAGCCCAGTGGCGGTCCCAGACATTGGTTTTAGGGGGGCGAAATTGCTGCTTAAATAACAAAAAAAGAGACATCACACTTTTTTGTGAATAAAGGTGTTTTTTTTCTTTTTTAGTCCCACTGTTTGCAAGTTGGAAATGCGCAACATGGAAACCTTTGCTCGCAATATAGGCTGTAAAATAAAAAAAAATATTGGCTGTAAAATAAAAAAAATATAAAAAGCGATCGATTTGGGGGGGCGGGCGGTCGCCCCTTCGCCCCGCCCCCCCCCCTTTAGGACCGCCACTGCATCAGCCTCAAATCGGAAAGATTGTGCCGGCACTATTTTGATCCAGACGATATCTGTGAAGTATCGGATGGCTCGCGCCCACGCCCATCTTGACAACATAAAGGCCGCCGTTTTTCGTTGAGTGTGGGGAGTGTCGTTTGTGAATCGGCTATGCTGTTCAGGTATTCGGATTTCCTGACCAACTCAAAACGGAGGCTGAAAAAAAAAAAAATGCAAAAGTGAACTTGCTTATTTTTAGCCCCAGAAGGACAGACAAAGCAAGCAGAGAGAGAGCTTAACAGCATTGTCTATTTTTCTTCGACCTCGCCTTTTGTTGCCTCCCCACCATCTTTTGTGCCTTCGTGTGGCTGTGAGCGAGCGGTACAACCGCTTCAAGAAAATCAGAGGGGTGGAACGAAACACGTGACCGCTCTCCGTAGGACAAAACGCTCTGGACGAAAATTTGTCACGTGACTCGCTCTGACACCTGATGGTCTCACTGGGGCCTAGCCTTTGCCGTATGCCAAGTTGTGGTGATGGATAGGGGCCACGTACGTCCGCGGTTTCCGAAATGCGCTCTCCAGTGTTCTGATTTTCGTGCGTTGCAGTCGCGGCCGTGGTTTTTCGTTGTGAGCGGTCGGAATACGTCCATACCAACTTTTCGGTAATGGCCGCTTTCTTCGTCGGAGTCCATGGAAATATTGTGCTGTGTTTGTTGGACGCGCTTCGACAAAGAACTGCTCATCGGCGACAGCGAGACCTTTGTTGAATGTGGGAGACCTTCTTATTTCTCGACTTTGTGTTCGCGTTGCTCTGCGCTGCCCCAGTTGGATTATGCATCTATCACGGATTACATTATCGGAGATCGTTATCTGGGATATCGGAGGTATCGGAACGATCTACTAAAACTCTCCAATCTCCACGGTTCTTCGTGTTTGATTTATGAATTTGGCTTGGAATGAAAACAGTGTAATTCTCTTTAGTAGTTTCCTTCCTTTTCACAGAGAAGTAACACGTTTGTAAGTGTGTCGAGAACAAGCTGTGTGTAATGATGGTGGGCTGATAAACTTCCGCGAGAAATTGAAAACAGTTCCGTTTGCATGCGTGAGAGGCGCGCGCCTCGCACGCATACAAACTCATACAAACGCATACAAACGCAAGCATACTCACAGGGAAGCCAATACTGCCAAATTGTGCCAATATTGCCGATACAAAGCGCGTGCATAGGCGACGTCCGGCCGATACAGAGCAGGTGCATATGCGACATCTGGCCGATACCTGGCCGACAGTCTGACCCATTAAGGCGTCAGTTATGGCACAACCCATTTACACCTATACACGAACTCATCTCTAGCTACGTCACGACGCGGTGGTGGCGCGTCGGTCGCACTTCCGGTCTGGGGCTGTGGGCGGAAGGCCCCATGTGAGGCGTGTATTCCTGCGTTGTTTTGAAAGGAACCTGACGGAAACATGCCTTTTCGTCAAAACGCCGCGACTGGGGCTGTACCAGAAGAGTCGAGAAAGGTTTGAAGATCAGTTTTCATGTGCTCGGTTCGTCCGAGAACATGAATATGTGGCAAATCAGCCGCCGCCGGACCACAATTGCTTGGGCGGGAAGCACACTGGGTTGAATTCACGGATACTTGTGGTCATCATATTTATTTGTTTTGTTCCAACGTGAACGCAGGAAAACCCTCAAGTTGTACGGCCCACCTGCGGACTACGTTCAGCGCGTCTTGAAGTTCGAACGGCCGTCTGATCGTTCGAACTGTCGTCTGCTCTTTCAAACGCTTCTGCTTGTCGTCTGCTCTTTTAGACGACACCGGCCCGTAGACCAAATGTTGGCCCGGTACTTGCGTTAAGAAGTAAGTGCAGGCCTCAAAAGACTTAGGTTTGAAGGTTGGTAAGCAGGCTCGACGTAAACAGTAGATACAAGGAGATGTTGATTATTGTTACCAGCGGCCATCACCGACTTGTTATGCCTGATTCACTTCGTCCGATTCTGCTTGCGATTTTCAGTATCGACGTCGACCACCTCAGCTGCGGTTCACGCTTTTGCAGCCCGAGCGACGTCGCGACTGAAAATTGCGAGCGAAATCTCATCATGTGAATCAGGCTTTAGCGTCCATTCTGCGGCGTCCACGCGGAATGAATCGCCGCATGTCAGATTATTCACGCGAAGTTTTGCGGTGTAACGAGCTTCGTTGATTTCGCTGACGCCGCTCATGTAGTGAGACATTGTCAGGAAGACGTAATATCAACAATTCGAAAGCGATAAAGGGCAGGGGGACTCACACCGACGCCGATAACATCGCATTTCAATGGTTTGTTTATGGGCGACGGCGAGCTTGTTGCCCACACCCCCATCGCGCATGCGCGGCGCCGGTGGCGTCCGCTAGGGGCGCTCCGGGCGCTCCGGTTTGTTTGTAAACATGAGTTGGTGTATAAAGGTGTGAAAATGTTTAGTGTGAATGGCGCGTGAAGAAGGCGCGGAGGCGTCGAAGCTGGATTACCGCTCCAAGTGGAGCCCCTTATACGTATCCAGTGTACGCTCCTTTCACCGTCACTCCTGTAAATGACGGCGTCCGTAAAATTTTTGCGAGTGCGTAGAATATAATTTTCGCACTGCGAGAAAGACAAGTGATGCGTTCTGCCATTATTACCACCCGTTTTCACCTAAAACGTCATCTTTACGCGCACCTTCCGGTACTTCTACT
>JAZHYW010002653.1:0-48988 GCA_037355805.1 Ixodes ricinus
TGCACACAGATCCCACTCGTCCGACCGGCGTCGGAGGAAGTGCGGCCTATCAAATTTGGCGATTTTCGCCACACATCTCTAATTATGCTACAAAATGTGGATCTGAATATTATTTAACAAAACTTTTAGGAAACATTTGCCGGCTATTTATTGTTTATGATCGCGGTGCTGGTGAGGTAGGCGCTTACCCAATAGGCGACGTGGATTCGGCTGACGTGCTGCAGTTCCGCGGGTCCGTAGCAGTGAAAAGGCAGAGAGCTTTCGAAGGAAAGAAGGCGCAAAAGAGTCCAGTTTTCTTTTAAAAGTTCTATTGCAAAGAATTTTTTTTGGCTCCCTATTTTTGTGTTTTCGTGTTTCTTTTCACACCTTTTACGACGCCCGGTGGATGAAATTCGATTTCAGAATCATTTCATGGTCCCTTTAAGTGACAACAGCTCCGGGAGACGCTCAGCTCTTCCTAGACATCGTCGGCGCGTTTCTCTGGTCTTGGCACTTAAACAATTAAATGGAGAACGAAGAGGGAGGGGAAAACGACGAGGATCTAAAGTAACAACAACAATATTACACCATGTGTAGTCGAAGGGGAAAGCTTGGGGAAAGCGCATACGCCACCCGTCACAGTGGACGGATGAAGAGCCGTGCGTGTCCTTGTCAAGATGCCGACAATCGTTAAGAAAACCAACACCTCCCAGAAGGCTCTGCTATCGGGAGGGCCAGTCGCCGAGTTTCCCGCCGGCGTCTTGCTTGTTCTCGCTTTCCCGTATTTTCCGGCTTTCCGCCGCGCCCCCGGTGGTCGTTTTGTTTTGTGTTGCCCGTACCCTCTTCGGCCGGGCCGGTCAAAAACCGGGCAGGTGTGTGCCGGTATCGGCGTAGCTTTCCGTCTCGCTGCGAGACGGAACCAAGCATTAGCGCACCCAGAATTTTTGCCTGGGGGTTTGTGAAATTTTGACAACCGATCGGAGGAGAGAGTGCTGGCCGGGGGTAATTTAACCCTTTTTTATGTCCGTTTTTTTTTTCGTTTGCATGCGTCATTGCGAGATTTTATTTGCACTGCGCATATCAATTTTAATCCCATCGACACGATTGCATTTTTTGGTATGTGCATTTATTTATTCAAAACCGTTGTTTTATATTCTTACAGAGGGAAGAGCAGTAACATTTTTGAATTTTTCCTACGTCGCACCCGCGTATAATCAGGCTGGTCATTAATGGGGCCCTGCAATGGCTTTTTTACTAATTTTTTATTTGCACCAAACCTGAGCGCACTGAACGTAGTAACTTAATGACACTTTTCTTTTCTCGAATTTCGATTTATTTTAGATGTCATAGGCAAATTAAAATTACAAAAACAAGCAAAAAATAACCTCCTTCATGACGTCCTTGGTTGCTTGAGTGGCCGTGAACTAGACGAGGGGTAGTGAGCTGAGCGAGCGCTCACGGCTGCCGCACTCCGTGTCGACGGCGCGAGAGGGCGCCACTAAAGCGTGTTCTGGATAGGCTGTATGTAGCGGGCAGCTAGAGCGGCTCTCATTGCATTTGCTGCGCGATTAAACACAAATTCGGCATGACACTTCATTGGCCACAAACGACAGCAAACACGGGGTAGAGATCAGTTCAGAATGGGAGCCACTTCGCGCTGCCATACCGCGAAACGGCCAAACCGCAAGACAAAGCTGCTCACCGAAGGCCTTGGGAACGCTCAGAGCCGGCCGGGTCCTTCGGTCCCTACGGCCGCAGCGCCGCCGCGTACATCCGGGACCTTTCCGTGTCGGCGCCTGATCCCACTACTCCTTTCTTGTAGACGTCGCCTTTTCCACCGATTGGTGGCGGGTATGTCGACGGATCATTTCTTGTTTCCGCACTTTATAAACTGCATTTGTTTCTTTTCTGATCTCAAATACTGAACAAAAACTACTTTTATAAATAATTGAAACGGTTCGCGCCCCTTATATTTTGTATTTCGACTAAAAAGAAGCTTTTAGCGGCTCTGACCAGTAGTAAGCCCAGGACCTAAGACGTCACATTACGCGCGCTTTCGGTACCGCGGGTCGCCCCCGTCGGTGGAGGAGGTTTCCGCGTCGTCCGGTTAAAATATGACGCACTGATATTTAGTGACTCTCTCCGTGCCCGCTGGCTTGCCCGAACCCCAAGAGACGTGGGAACCGCAAAAAAGGTAGACGCTTAATTATGATTGCAGGGCCCCTTTAAGTGGTAAAAAGTTGGGGAGAAGTAATTTTTGAGAAAATGGCTTTTCTGATATTTGGACATAGCCATCCACTCTATACAAAATATTATTGCTCTATCTAATTTTCAAAAATGGAAACAAAAAATGAAGTCTTAATTTTCTATGAACACTTGAAGGTAAACGTCCGGCAGCCCTCTGCCTGGTTTGGAATAGACATGACACGAAAAATAGGGACTATAGCCAAAAATTAAATTTTTGGTTAGTGTCCCTATTTTTTGCTTCATGTCTATGAAGATTCAGTACAAATGCACATGTTTCAAGTGCTTTTTTTCTCGCTTCACACTTCTTTCACAAGTCAGCGATACCGTGACTGAGGATGTCTCGTCTGCAAAACTTTGTTGCTCAACATTACACCAGTGGAACGAGGTTAACTGTCATGCAAATAAGGCCCGACCAGTGTGCAAGCCATCCGAGCAACAGCGGTAACGCATAGGGACCAGTAACGGGACAACGGGAGGAAAAAACGTGGCCGAACCCGTGGCATCCTGTCCTAAACCCAATATTATTTTCAAGTTACAAAAATTATGAAAACAACATTCATGACTACAACCACTTCCCCTCGAAATGTTCTCATTAGATTATTTGATTACTTGACACGAAACATAATTGAACGTCAATCCAAAAAATACCATTAATTTTCATTTTCTCTTTGTGTAACGTGATTATTGCGGCTCGTCGTTTTATTTAGTGTGCCAATTTTAACAAACGTAATAGAGTGGCTCTCAGCACTAGTTTGAGTAAATACACGTAAATCTAAGAAATAATAGGTTCTGGCAATCCAGTTAAGTAAAATATGCAAATCATATTCGCTTAAATAGTCTCAAGGAAGACTCATAAAACGATTACGGCTTTGCTCCTGTTAGTCAACTCGCGGAGGAATAATAAAATACCCAAGATCGAAAAAAAAGGATGCTCGTTGCGATTGAACATTTTGCGACTTTTCTTTAACTCGTGCGCTCACGTTTTCTTAAAAATTTAAAACGTAGAAACTCTGACATAACTTGAATAAGAAAGAAAAACCAAGCAAGAAAGACATCCAAAAAGAGGGGTCATTTCTAAAATTCGCTAAAAGTTAAAATAAATAAATCCCAAACTTAACGTTGCTGATTTTAACTTTCAGGTCATTTTATTAGTTAGATGCAGCATACAATTTTGGACGTTATGGATATAAACTACAGAGTGACAAAGATTCGCGAAAAAAAATCTAGTCACACTTACTGACAGTGACTTTCCAACGTAGATACCCAAGTCATTTGGGTAAGTCGCTGCAGAAACTGGAAGATGCTGGGCATAGACGGATCGGTCAGAGGGTAAGGATGAAGGCGTCTGTTGAATGATCCACTTTTCAACGCTGGCAGTCATATATTCCGATGGTGATGCATCCGTTGGCTCCAAATCGCGATATTTTTTTTTTTTTTTGAGGGAAGTAGTAGGTAAGAACTGAATTTGGCTGGCGCTTCAATGAGGCGGCCTTGATATAGGTCATCGCGGACTTTTGAATTCGCACACCGATCGGCCTTAGAATTAGTTGTTAGACTTGCACTGCGGAATGGGTGCACAATGAGCAGTACCAGTAGAGTAGATGCTCTAAGAAAGATGAAATATCGGCAGTTTGTTGTGCAGCTCGAAGCCCTGATGTCACTCCTGATGTGAGGGGGTGGCGCACCGAATTCTATCGCTTCTGTGAAGTGCACGAAAAGACGGACCGGCGGAAAGGAAGAAATAAATAGAAATATAAAGAACGAGACTGACAAGGGAAAGAGAAAGCGTAAGAAAATGGACAGCAAGAGAGATAGAGAGGGAGAGAGAGAGAAACTTATAGCGAGTTCGTTTCACACGCACTGGCACCGTTCGAGTTCTCTCCCAGAATGCATCGCACTCGCAGAGTGTTGCACGGAAAACTGGACTCAAACGAACTCGCCAAATGCACCGAGTGCAGAAGACTGATGCTGCCGCCATCCATGTTGTAGAAAAGGTACCGACCTCAAATCGAAACTTGCGCCTTTCTGTTCGGAGAACTTTTCCTGGGACTTTCGATTTCGATCATCATTACAGGTAAATCAGATATTAGCCTTGGTGAGGGCGTCGAGAACGAGAGCTTTTTCGAACAAAATACGACGGGGCAAGTTAGCTGACGTACATAAATGTTAAACATGATGATGTTGCCCAAGCCTCGGGTAAAGTCACTATGTTTAGCTTTCTCTGATGCTTATTGGGCGGTCAGAGGTTTCTGCTGGGGGAGTTTTGTCGACACATGTTCAATTCTTCACCAGCACACGGATGGTGATTAACATCTCGGGGGCCGCTGATGCGTTTGTTCTTAGCATTTCTTGACACACTGGTATATTTCAGCGTCTGTAAGGCAACAGAGCTACTCAAAACCTGCAAATAAAGCACGGGTTGTCAATTTCTTCCTTCATGAAATAGCAGACGCTCACAACTTAAGCTCGCGTTTGAATCCGTTGCCCGAGGGAAGCGATTTCTATCAGAAAATCAACTTTTTTTCCTTTCGTACATCCGCGGCACATCGTAGCAGACGAACCCTCGTCGTCTGTTCGGTGTTCGGTCTGCTCCCGCTTCTCGCCGGCCTCGCCGGAGCGAGGCATGACGGGATTGCATTTCGGCACACGCCCGATTTTCTCGGTGGGGTGGTGTGGGGTGCCGCCGCTGAAACGAACTCGGAGAGTGCAACCACTCGTGGAGTGCCGGCCGAAACGAACTCGCTTTTCGCCGTGAGTGGGCACGCGTGGACACGAGTGCCGTGAAACGAACTCGCTATTAAAGAGAACACGGAAGAAAAACTTTACGCCTCCCTCTCTGGGGACGGCCAACAAATCATTATAAAACACCCAACAGAGCCACAGCCTACAGGGTGACCCCTATCCAATGGCCAATTGCAAAGGACACAAAGTGACAGTTAGGTAAAGACATATTATTATTCTTTTTTTTTTGTCGATTTGTGTCGAAGCGAAGCTGTATCGTCGGAAGGATCGCCGCAGGCGGCGGGGAGTACCGAAGTGGAGGGAGCGCGTCACGACAATGTCGCTCTCAGGGGCGCTTCGAGCGGGCGTCTGCCTAATTGGGAAGCACGGGATGCGTGGGAGGCTGCCGGGTGTGGTCTCGAGTCGTAAACCGTACCAAACATATCGGCTTTGGGTTCATTGTGTGAGCGGGCCGGGGTCGTGGGAGCGCCCATCTCCACGGCACTTTCTTGAGACGTCCGTCGAAGAGAGCGTCGGGTCTTTTGTGTTTTATTTTAGTTGTCCGTTTAGGCTGAACTCCACGGGACGAATATGCTGCGAATAACCGACGAATTTTGCTCGGCGGCTTTTGCTCGGCGCGTGGAATCAACACAGTGGCTGCTATGTCGCGCGCAAAGCGAGCGTACCCTCAAGCGGCGTTCGCCAGTTATTCGTCGCATAATTCGTTCCATGGAGTTCAGCCTTAAAGGCCGACATGCGACCTCGGTTTTCTGCCAGGAAGATAATCCTCCTAGCGTCCCCCTCCCCTAACCTGCGAGGGGAGCAAAGTTGGAGCAAGCTAAAGAGTGGAGAGGATATAGGAAAGGAGGATGCGGGCGAAAGTGGAAAGCGCGAAGTGTACGTCGGCCTTTAAGAAGGCCGACGTGCGACCTCGGTTTTCTGCCAGGAAGATAATCCTCCTAGCGTCCCCCTCCCCTAACCTGCGAGGGGAGCAAAGTTGGAGCAAGCTAAAGAGTGGAGAGGATATAGGAAAGGAGGATGCGGGCGAAAGTGGAAAGCGCGAAGTGTACGTCGGCCTTTAAGAAGGCCGACGTGCGACCTCGGTTTTCTGCCAGGAAGATAATCCTCCTAGCGTCCCCCTCCCCTAACCTGCGAGGGGAGCAAAGTTGGAGCAAGCTAAAGAGTGGAGAGGATATAGGAAAGGAGGATGCGGGCGAAAGTGGAAAGCGCGAAGTGTACGTCGGCCTTTAAGAAGGCCGACGTGCGACCTCGGTTTTCTGCCAGGAAGATAATCCTCCTAGCGTCCCCCTCCCCTAACCTGCGAGGGGAGCAAAGTTGGAGCAAGCTAAAGAGTGGAGAGGATATAGGAAAGGAGGATGCGGGCGAAAGTGGAAAGCGCGAAGTGTACGTCGGCCTTTAAGAAGGCCGACGTGCGACCTCGGTTTTCTGCCAGGAAGATAATCCTCCTAGCGTCCCCTCCCCTAACCTGCGAGGGGAGCAAAGTTGGAGCAAGCTAAAGAGTGGAGAGGATATAGGAAAGGAGGATGCGGGCGAAAGTGGAAAGCGCGAAGTGTACGTCGGCCTTTAAGAAGGCCGACGTGCGACCTCGGTTTTCTGCCAGGAAGATAATCCTCCTAGCGTCCCCCTCCCCTAACCTGCGAGGGGAGCAAAGTTGGAGCAAGCTAAAGAGTGGAGAGGATATAGGAAAGGAGGATGCGGGCGAAAGTGGAAAGCGCGAAGTGTACGTCGGCCTTTAAGAAGGCCGACGTGCGACCTCGGTTTTCTGCCAGGAAGATAATCCTCCTAGCGTCCCCCTCCCCTAACCTGCGAGGGGAGCAAAGTTGGAGCAAGCTAAAGAGTGGAGAGGATATAGGAAAGGAGGATGCGGGCGAAAGTGGAAAGCGCGAAGTGTACGTCGGCCTTTAAGAAGGCCGACGTGCGACCTCGGTTTTCTGCCAGGAAGATAATCCTCCTAGCGTCCCCCTCCCCTAACCTGCGAGGGGAGCAAAGTTGGAGCAAGCTAAAGAGTGGAGAGGATATAGGAAAGGAGGATGTGGGCGAAAGTGGAAAGCGCGAAGTGTACGTCGGCCTTTAAGAAGGCCGACGTGCGACCTCGGTTTTCTGCCAGGAAGATAATCCTCCTAGCGTCCCCCTCCCCTAACCTGCGAGGGGAGCAAAGTTGGAGCAAGCTAAAGAGTGGAGAGGATATAGGAAAGGAGGATGCGGGCGAAAGTGGAAAGCGCGAAGTGTACGTCGGCCTTTAAGAAGGCCGACGTGCGACCTCGGTTTTCTGCCAGGAAGATAATCCTCCTAGCGTCCCCCTCCCCTAACCTGCGAGGGGAGCAAAGTTGGAGCAAGCTAAAGAGTGGAGAGGATATAGGAAAGGAGGATGCGGGCAAAAGTGGAAAGCGCGAAGTGTACGTCGGCCTTTAAGAAGGCCGACGTGCGACCTCGGTTTTCTGCCAGGAAGATAATCCTCCTAGCGTCCCCCTCCCCTAACCTGCGAGGGGAGCAAAGTTGGAGCAAGCTAAAGAGTGGAGAGGATATAGGAAAGGAGGATGCGGGCGAAAGTGGAAAGCGCGAAGTGCACGTCGGCCTTTAAGAAGGCCGACGTGCGACCTCGGTTTTCTGCCAGGAAGATAATCCTCCTAGCGTCCCCCTCCCCTAACCTGCGAGGGGAGCAAAGTTGGAGCAAGCTAAAGAGTGGAGAGGATATAGGAAAGGAGGATGCGGGCGAAAGTGGAAAGCGCGAAGTGTACGTCGGCCTTTAAGAAGGCCGACGTGCGACCTCGGTTTTCTGCCAGGAAGATAATCCTCCTAGCGTCCCCTCCCCTAACCTGCGAGGGGAGCAAAGTTGGAGCAAGCTAAAGAGTGGAGAGGATATAGGAAAGGAGGATGCGAGAAGGAAAATAGCATGGGAATCTGGGATCTTGTTTGGTTTTGGAGGACGGAAAGTGCCGGGCGGCGACGTCTGGTCGCGCCCAACACTGTCAATGTACTATGTTAAATAAATCTATCTAAGTTAAAGTTTAATACCACCCAACTGAACTTCACTTCGCAACGTGTTCGTCATCAGGCCCCTTGTTGCAAGTGGCCGAACACTGTCTACATCAACGATCTTCATAACTGTGACACTCCGGTATCCTCGGTAGTACAACTGGCCGGAGCCTACTCGGCACCACGCCAAGTCCGTTCACGAGAACTACTTCGCACCTTCGTAGCTGGGTGCCGTCTCGACGGCTGGCTGGGTGCCGTCTCGACGGCACCCAGCCGCGGCCCCTCGGCAGTCACAATAGGTTGGGAGAGGAGGCACCGGGGACCAGCCTATCTCCGAAATCCAAATCCTTCAAACCCATCTCAAAGCAGGCCCGCCGTAGAAAAGACATGACCCCCACGAAGACTAGCGTAAGTCGGCGAAGGCCACACGCGCGAAGCGCGCTGAACTGAACTTATCACCTTCAAGAACATTTCCTGCAAAAATTCGCAGATGGTTCGAAATGTGATGACGCACGCAGTCCATGCCAGTGGCGTCAGAACAGGGGGGCAGGGGGGCGACCGCCCCCCCCCAGAGATTTTTTAGTAATGGCGGCTCGCGAGCTCGATATTTCGCAAATTTCTCAGAGTGCGATTTTTAAGATATTTCGCGGGCATGAATTTCTCGCATTACGAGTGGCATGATGATATTCATCATCATGGGATTAGTTATTCGAGGGCTCAATTATTTGCGGTTATTTTAAAACCAGAAATAAGCAGGAGCTTCTCCATTTCTGAAGCCGAATAAAGCTGTCGATACGCGCCTACGCTGCTGGAAGCGCATATGATTTCGCAGTTCGAGGCTGCAGTAATCCCCGGGGCGTCTTGCCGTGCGGGTACCGCCGAGGACTTGGACGAAGGTGGTCGAGTATACGACCCGCAGACCTACATGACTACGCCGCATTCTGGAACACCTCGGTTCCGAAGGAGTCAAACACCAGGATGTCCTTTCACATAGGCCGCGGTCACAGAACTGAACTTTTTAAAGCATACAAACAACGCATAAATACAAGACGGGCTGCAACGCCCTCTTTTGTCATGTCAGTCAATCATCATTCCGATCTTTTGACTATCTGCCAGATCAGTGGTGCCATCTCTGGGCACAAATATAAAAGTCGAAAAACAACCGGCATTTGTTCATTGTTTCTTGAAATCTCTAAGGTTTGCAAGCATGCCCCCTCTTCTTAAAAGAACGTGCTTGGACAAGTGGTTGCAGGACAATGCTGCGAAGCAAGAAATGCAAGAAAAGAAAACACACTGGGAATTCTTCGACAACAGTGCCATGCGACACTGAGTGCAGTGTGGGTGACAAGGACACGAGTACTGCACATTCACCGGGATCACGGACAGAAGTGGAGGAATCCCAATGCCCACAATCGTTTCGAATAGGTTCTGTTGCGAGCATCGTAACGAAGTTTCATCCAGCCAGCGACTATCGGTTTCCTAAAAACGCTCAAGGGAGAGCCTGTTTGCCTGAATGGTTCGAGAAGTTCAGATGGCTTCACTATAACTGCGATAGTGACAGTGTGCTGTGCTATAAATGTGTGGCATGGTGCACTATGAAATGCGAAAACAGTGTTCGTGGGGCCGAGGTGACTTTCATTTCATCCGGCTTCAGAAACTGGAAGAAGGCCACCGAGAAGTTTAGAACTCAGGAAAAAAGTGAATGCCACAGCCGGTCCGTGGATAGCTTGTTGCAGAGACTGCAGAAAGCACCAGTGATCAAGCTTCTCAGTGAGCAGAGCCTGAAGGAGCAGAATGAGGCGCGAACGCCACTCCGTGTTGTCTTCAGTTCCATCAGATACCTTGCACGCTCGGGTCAGGCCCTGCGCGGACATTCGTATGAAGATGGAAACCTGCGGCTTCTACTCGACGAAAGATCTCAAGACGTCCCGACCTTGGAGATGTGGATGAAAAGGCGAGACAAGTGACTGAGCGCTGACGTTCAAAACGAAGTCATTGAAATCATGTCTCACGAGCTGCTGCGGGGCATCATACATGAGGTAAAGCATTCAACCTTCTTCAGCATCATTGCCGACGGCACGACGGACGTTTCATCCTCTGAGCAGTTCTCGCTGTGCATCAGGCATAGGCGTAGACTATGGGGGGGTAACGGGGCTCGTGCCCCCCTGGTGAGATCCAGGGGGGGGGCAGAGCCCCTCCGGGCCCGGGCCTTG
This sequence comes from Ixodes ricinus, assembly GCA_037355805.1. Taxonomy (NCBI): domain Eukaryota; kingdom Metazoa; phylum Arthropoda; class Arachnida; order Ixodida; family Ixodidae; genus Ixodes; species Ixodes ricinus. The sequence continues at coordinate 10,158 of JAZHYW010002653.1, forward strand.
ATTTTTTTTTGCTTGTGTTTGTTGTTAGTTTGTCTTTGATAATTTGTATTTTGTCTTAAATGTATAATGTTTGTGCACCACACAATAGAACGCTAAGTTGTTTGTGGGCACTGGAAAATAAACCATTATTATTATTATTATTATTTCCGAGACGCTGTTTACGTGCCATGAACGAGCTTCTAGTAGTAGGATGTAAACAAAATAACGTCCACGTTGCCTCTATTGACAAAATACGTGGGAAATGGAATCCCAGCGTGCTTGCGTTAGCTTCAATCTCCAGTTCTGGCGAAAACATAACGCGCAGCACCCCCCCCCCCCTCCCGGGGAACTTCTCAGCCTGCCCCTCCGGGAAAATGTAAAGTCTACGCCGCTGGCATCAGGTGCGTGGATCCAGACACTTTGCATGTAAAGGAGATATTTGTTGGCTTGTACAACCCGAGTGATACCACAGCCGCAACTCTTTTCGCTGTGATCAAAGACATGATCATGCGGTTGGGTCTAGACTTTCAGAACCTTCGTGGAGAGTGCTTCGATGGTGCTCAAATATGTCAGGAAGGTTAAACGGGGTACAGAAAAAAGTGACCGAAGTGCAGCAAAAAGCTGTGTACGTTCATTGCAGCAACCACGCCTTAGCTCTTGTTCTGCAGGAGGTTGGACGAGGCTGCGAGCTGACTCGCGACGCGCTTGCCATCGTTAAGGACGTTTCGGGAATCATAATGGAGTCAGCGAAGCGAACGAAAGCATATAAGAATGTTGTGATATCTCCTGGCCACGAGAGCGAAGAAGGTACCATCGCCAGTGGAAAAGTATCTAAGCTGCTTCCCCTGCGCCCCACCCGGTGGGTTGTTCGAGTAAAAGCGATGATGCGCTTCGTCGAGAACTACGAAAGGGTGCAACTAACCCTGAAAGACATTTTGAATGACAAGGGGTATCCGCGAGACGACAAGAAGGCAGCAATATACGGCTTCTTGAAGAAAATGCAAAAGTTCGAGACCGTGTTTGGTCTCAACTGCGCCATCACAAAATTTGGACCATGCGAAGAACTTGCAACATCGCTGCAGAAGCCAGACACTTCTGTGGGAGGAGCGCTGAGGGCGACGGAGGTCCTGGAAGCACACTTGACAAGGCAAAGAAAGGAGAGTGGTTTCCAAGAAGTGTACGAACGTACAGAGGGGGCAGCAAAGAAGCATAAGCTAAAGGCCCCTTCAAACAAGACCACGCGATGCGGTCTTCTAATGGCCCGTTCACACTGGAGGCGGATCCGCAAACGCGAGGCGGTTCGGGTCATTTCCAGCCGCAAAAGCGGCTGGAGCGGCGCGGTTGGGGCCCGTTTTCAGGATCGGTCCGAGACCGAATTTTCAGAACCGCTTTCGGCGACCGCGGAGCGGTTCCCGAAAGTGGGCCAATAGGAACTCGATGCTGCCGTGACGTTTGGTTGACGTCACGCTAGCATCCGCACAGTCCCAAGATGGCGACCATTGACACCACCGGTGCAGCGGAGTCGACGAAAAAGAAGAGAAAACATCCGGTGAAGACGGAGGTCCTATTGGACCTCCGTCTTCATCAACAGGGAACGAGGCAACAGGGGAACGAGGCTCGATCCCTGTCCCTTCTCGTCTCTTTCATGGAAGCATGGGTGGATCCACCATCTTCTGGGACGTTTGCGCTTATCTCTGCCCTGAGACGCCAAAACAACTGCAACTAGTGCTACACCAGCAGCCTCTTCGTCGCTGGGGTCCTCATCACTGCTGCTCGCGAGGTGTTCCATGCTTGTTTTTGCGGGTGGCTTCTTGTTGGATTTGAATTGGAAACACAAGTGGATTCTGGATTGTAAAACAGGGTTGCCACTCGCAAGTCTCGTAAACCCCCGAAAGGATGCGTGTTCGCCGAGAAACCGCCAACCGCGCCGCTCGAGTGTGAACAGGGCCGCTTTCGAACCGCGTCCGCAAACGCTTCGCAAACGCTGCTCAACCGCCAGTGTGAACGGGCCATAAGAAGGTTCGAACACAGCAGCGAGCCCTGTCAACCAGCGTTTCTAGACGCGGAGACAGGCCTTTGGAAGCAGTTCTACGAAGCGTTAGATTGTGTTCGCGCCGAGCTTGCAAGACGATTCAAGCAACCAGGCATGCAAAGTCTCGCACAACTAGAGCAAATAATTTTGTGCGCTATTCAAGAGAAGCCACAAACTGCAGAAGAACTTGAAAGGAAGTTAGGATCCCACGCAACTGATTTTCACCTGGAAAGCCTTTCAAGGCAGCTGAACATGGTTCACTCGCTCTCAAGCGGTCAGATCGGCTCCGTACCCGGGTTGTGCCGTGCTCTGGGCAGACAAGTCCCAGAGGTCAAGAGGATGATGACTGAGGTGATGCGCCTTGCGACACTTATAATGGCAGTGCCAGCGTCAGCGGCATCAGCTGAACGAAGTTTCAGCGCACTTCGGCATATCAAGAATAACCTCAGAGCTACCATGTCACAAAAGCGACTGACTTAGGGATGCTGCTGCACGTAAATAGTGAGCGAGCAGCAAAACTTGATCTGAACTCTATCATCAGAGAGTTCGTGTAGAGGACGGCTGAACGACGAACCGTTTTCGGGCACCAGTGAGCTCTTTCTTATTTCACGCTGTTTGAAGACGTCAACATGGGAGAAAAACAAGATCACCACATTCCAAAAGCGGAAGGACATATATTCGTTCTAAATAAACGTTTCTGAGCGTTTCGATTTTATATATCCATATTGTTCTAGATGCTTCATCCCCCCCCCCCCCACCCCACCCCAATTCCGTTGCCCCCCACCTCAGAAATACTTCCGACGCCACTGGTCCATGCAATCAATTCGTATAGAATCCTTCTGAAAACCTTTTTGGAAACAAATATGAAAGTTTACGTGTAACGCATATCTCAGCTTTTTTTATACAACATTCCAGACTACCCGCGCTACACAAAAATGAGAAAGCGTTATAATAACCTAAAGTGTGGAGGCCTTTTCTCTAACAGATGGAGACAGAATGCGATTCAAAAACGACACAGCGGTTAACTGCATCCCGGTTCGTCTTTTGGGGGAGTTTATTTCCTCAAATAAGGAACATGTCTGAACATAGAATTAATAATGATTTTATATCTCCTACAGTAGATGGAGAAATTAAATGAAAATAAAATATACGAATGTACACACCGCGACACCGGCGGTATTTCATTTTGCTTAAACAGCGTGTCGGGGGACGCAAAATTTTAACACCTATGTTGGGGCCTGAGATGAGCCCGTTTTACCGCATAAGTAATTGCGAAAATAGCGTAATTTGTTAATGTACTTACGATAAAAAAAAATCCGGAACTGACTCCTTCGTACTAACTGTCACGCTGTTTGCATCATCGTCAATGCAACGGGGGCGAAGGGGTTCCGATTGACCGCCACAGAACGCTGGGGGTGGGGGGGGGGGGGGTTTAGAACCCTCAACCTCCCCCCCCCCCCCCCACCACCACCACCCTCCCGTGGGTGCGCCACTGCGGGAGACTGTACAGACCGCGACACTGTTAGCGTGAATACGATCATCGGCGGTTTTTGCATTTTGCTCGGACAGTGTATCAGAGGCGCAAGAGTTGTGACACCTAGATTGGTGCATCAGATGAGCACCTTTCACCACAGAGATAATTTTGGTAATAGTGTGTCATCTGGCAATGTAAGATTGTATATTACGGAAATGAGTCGCTCGTGCCGTGCACATCACCAGTGCAGCGACGAAGGGGCGAAGGAGGAGGGGAGGGAAAGGTCCTCGTTGCGGACATTACATTAAAAAAAATCGTCAAAATATGCACACAAAAAAAAAATTCTCACAAAGCTCTGGGGGGGGGGGTTATGACCCCTCCCCCCCGTGGGTGCGCCACTGGAACCAGGGAATCTCTGACAAATTTGAGGGTTTCCTGCGTCGACGAGCGGGTCCAAGAATGTTGTTTTAAATTTAAATCGGAACAGCATGTATGGTCAATAAATAGATGGGCCAAGGTAACCTCCCACATATGTTCACGATGCGAGTCTTCAAAACTTTCAGGAATATTAAAACGTTCGTAGAAACTTCATAACGTCGCCGTCTCTTTTGCTTTAGACTCTGCCGGTCCACACGGGCCTAATTATTTATCTTCGAAATATTTTCGGCTTCTGCCACCCGTATCTACGGTCGGAAGGAGCTTGTGTGGCCGTCTGTAGCGTCTGTAGCCCGTCGATAGTTTCTGGCCGTGTTCCAAAACTTACTCGATCTAACTCTAGGGTAAAGGTGGTTATCGAAAACCTACCCGCGTCCAGCGTTTCCCTATTTTTGTTATCACGTGACATTATCCGCCAGGGTAACTCGGATCCATTCGAGTAGGTTTGGAACGCAGCCTCGGTGCCTGTACGCTATGCGCCGTTTAGTTGCTGCCAACGTTACTAGAACTCTCAGTTGGGAAACTCACCGTTGAAACCTGGGCCGCTGGCGTCCACCGAGACCGAGCTAAATACGACAACAGCGCCACTCTTTATCATTTGTCTTGGTCACTTTGAGCTTCTAGAAAGCATGTTTTGCATAAAAGCTAACGGGAAAAACTCTTTTGCAGTAACTTTTATTGGAGTTAAGTACAAAATGAAGGGCGCGTGTTGTTTTCTAAAATCATTAGTTCGCAAGGTTTTGCAGCATAATTAATATTGTTTTTATACAACCCTGCCTCAGCGGTGATTTCAGGTAGCGCGTCCTGAGTTAGGTGCATATTAACCACGGTAGTAATCCGCGGCGCGTCCGCTTGGGAGTCGGGGCGGTACCTCGAAGCCCCTCCACAGTATCTGTTCTGGCCCCAAAATGGCCGATTACAACGAAAATGGAAGTCACGTGCAGTTCATGGACTGGCCGCTGCGGGAGAAATGGTGGCGTTGGGATCGCATTTAGCTCGGCTCTCGTGGACGGATCGGTGCCGCTTTTTCAGAGCAGTCTCTATGGCAGTTTCCCAACTGAGTGGTTCTAGTAACGTTGGTTGCTGCGGTCGGAGTCTGGAACTCGGAGCGTCGGAGTAGGAGTTAGGAGCGCCGACTTAACGCGCCCATTGTAACTTTCCGTATTTCCTCGACGCGGGTTCCCTTAGCTTACCATGCTCGCTCTGACTCATTTCAGAACTTCAGGAGTGACGGAAACAGCAGGTGCATCGACAGATTCCGGGTCTCGTAGGACACGGCTCTGAGGTCACATGCTTCTTCGTTGCACAAGATGGATTGTCATTATCTCTGTCAGCTTTCAGTTTGAAAAAGTTTCTAATGGTTTCACTCCTGATCCATATCAGCCCACGGTTATATAAAAAAAAAAGTGGGATTCGGTTCGGAATGTGGCCCTTTCAAGAGAGGGCTAGCAACAGCGAAGTGTGCCACCCAGTCACAGATATTCGAGTGACACGCGTGTGAACACGGTGGTGTCAACGAGGACGGTCCGACACTCCTCTCCCGCTTGAGTTATGGCCCGGGGGAGTATCGTTGTTGACATGGTGCGAACAGAGTTTCGCAGAACTGCATTGTCCAAAAGAGGACGCCTGGCCCCGATTTTGACCCACCTCTTCTTCTTTCCCATGACCGCAACATGCTGCGGGCAAAGGAGAAGAAAACCCAACGGCACATATACAAAACAGGGGCCCTAGCTATGTTGCGCTTTTGGACTCCCAGGAGACTAGGGAGAAGGAAGTGACGTCGACAACGATCTTTGGATGTTGATTGGTGGAGTCGCTGATGACGGTATCTACAGAAGAAAACGAAGAAAAAGTTTCCGCGATGCGTGGTGCTGCTAAGATACGTTCATTCACACCAACGTCACTTCCTTCTCCCTAGTCTCCTGGGAGTCCAAAAAGCGCAACATAGCACCCCAGAGCACTGGCGTGAGCAGTGGCGGATCGTTTGGGGGGTCGAACCCCCCCCCCTCCCTCCCTCCCACTTCACCCCGGGGCCCGCTTGCTCCACTCCTTGCGCAGATGGAGCGAAGGGAGAGCGCGGACTATCTCCAACTCGTAGCTACGTGGATTTGTTCTGTTGGGCTGTTTGGAAGAATCCCGCTCTGTGTAGAAGACGGTCTGTTTTTGGGGCACTTCACTGACGTTCACCCGAATCACAACACAGGATTGCGGTGTTCTCGAAAGTAAATATTCCTCTCTATGTTTTTTTTGTTTTTTTTTGCCAGTTGGCGCGGCTGATCGCAACTGACCGAGGGGAGACCTAAGCGCGAAACACATGCGCGTCCAAACTGTCCGGTCCGGCGTGCCAACTGTCGGGAAGATGGCTGCTCCGAATCGCCGCACAGGACGGTTCGCGACACATGGCTTCCGACGCGTCGTTGCGTCTCTCCGTACAGCTCCGCCCAGTTGTGGGTATCCCTCTACCGAATGGATGGATGAATGCTAATGGTCATATTTATAACGGGCGGTAGCTCGCGCCACCTAGCCTAGAAAACAAAAATACTACCCTCGCCCTTCTTGGTTTTTCTGACTTTAAAGGGAAACTCCGCTTCATTTTTGATATTTAGAAAACTATGCAGCCCTCTTCAGTATCGTATAGGAAGACCCCATGTCAAATATTACGATCTAATTCCGTCTATATATTTAATAAACTGGCGAGCAAACTTTCATACGAGCGAAGTCGCCGAAATCTGCCAACTCTAGCGTGCGACGTGAGGCGCAATCGTCAGCGCAGTCAATGCGACGGAGTGGAGCGGCCAACGTTGAACCACTAGGCCAGAGGCATGACTACGTCATTCTCACGTTTTGGTTGTTTTTACTTCTCAGAGCGAAATTGAACGATGACGTCATGAGTTTCTCCTCCCGGTGTTGGCTCTACGGCGTCCACGTGATCACCGTAACGCGGATGCGCTAGTTTGCGCTGCCCTGCGCGTTTATCGCATGTCCGGTTTCTCCGCTCCCCCTTCTCCTCTTTCGTGTTCTCCCCTTCCCCCTCTCCCCTGGGCCATCACCGTCCACGCCATGCGAAGTGACCTGCCCGCGTCGCGTGTCCTGTACCTCGCCCCCACGAACGTCACAAGACCACGTGGTTCGACGTGACGTGGCCATGACTTTGAGGACACGAGATCAATGTTGCCTGACGCAACCGAAGTTTCGGTTTCGGTATCAGCTGATGTTTAAATTAGGATTACACAAATAATATTCAATATTTCGCGAATCCGAAGACGTAGAGCTGTTGAGTAGTACTTTGTGAAATGGAATCACATGTAAGCCTAAATTTTCCGGAATTGAGCGGAGTTGCCCTTTAAAACAAACATAATATTTTTATTACATTCTATTAAAGTGTGCGTGTGTAGAGATTTTCCGTGAGGTTACTTTTCTGCTCAACATCACTTAATCGCGATGGACCGCAGCGGACCTTAGGAGCCATCCCAGCGAAGCGAGCACTGCGTACAAATCACGTGACTACGCACACCGCGCATTGCTGCGTCTCTCCCGAAATTGTCGTGACACTCACACGGCATTGGAATGGCTCGTAGCGTCCGCTGCTCTCCATCGTGAGGTGAAACGGAGTACATTCGGGTTTCGACGGCCTCGATCGGTCCCCGAAGGCCGGCTTGCTATGGCGCGCGAGATCAGCAGCTTTTTTCGCGCGCGAGAAAACTCGATGGCGTCCATTTCCTTCACCGCGCACCGCCACATGTGTGCGTGTAGGCGTTGTAAAAGGGGGGATATCCGCTTCCCCGAACTGCCCGAACCACGAAGCGCCTCCTCGCCCGATCGGGCCGAATATCACGTGACAACATGACCTTCGCGCCATCCGTGCTGCCATTGGCTGCGGCCCTCCGAAAATCGGACAGCCGTGCGGCGATATCTGGACGCACGCCGTCGCCGGACGGAGGCCCCGTCCGACGCTCCAGTGCGACGAAAACCCTTGCCCTCGGACGTCGTTCCGGCGGTTCGCACGCCGAATCGGACAGTTTGGACGCGCATGTGTCTCGCGCTTTTTTGTGTTTATTGCTGAAGGATCCGAGGAAACAAAAATGCGTGGATTTTATTTTTAGGATAGCTTTCGGTTTCTCCGTTTACTAGAAAAGCTATTTCGCGACGTCATTCGATCCCCCGTACCCGAGAGAGCTGGGAAAGAGAAGGGGGGGGGGGGGGTAAGTGTCCCTTTTGCACCCCCTGCCGACGCCCATGGTTGGTTGCCCACCACTACAAGGTCTTATCTGGTGCTGCACACATGCCAACGGCATCCAGAAATTCTATGATGGTGTCCAGTGCCTCCTGTAGGACCTCTTCTAGTCTTCCGACCGCTCCACCTTAGGTCCAGATTGTGATATGACCTGCAGATAGTGAAGCAGACGCCTTGGATCCGGGCCAGGCGAAGCGGGGGGTCGGCCATGACTAGGTTGAACAGCGTAGGTGAAAGGACTGCACCTTGTGGGAATCTGACCCCGTTAGGTGTTTTTGGACCTGCGGTGTTTCCCACTTTGACTGTAAATTTCCGTCCATCCAAGAAGGATTTGATGAAGTTGACTGGTGCTCCTTGGACACCATCGGCAACTGCATTGTCGATGATTGACTTGTGTGGTGCGAAGTCAAACACTTTTTTGATATCGACGGCTACAACGATGAGTAAATCAACTTTGGAGGGTGTTTCCAGCACATCTGTCTAGATCGTCAAAAGATTATCCCGATATCCGAGGTGTCTTTGAAACCTGTTTGCATGTTGTAAAATGTGCCACTGTTCTCTAGAATGTTTTGAATTCTGTACAGTGCCATTCCCTCTGTGCATAAATTCAAGGTTTTTTTGGACAGTATTGCCAGACGTTGGCTTAAATATATGACAGCTTGTCCTAAATTTTAGGGAATCATTATCAAAGCTTATACACAATAAAAGACTTAGTTTGTCAAAATGCGCACAAAAGTCAAACTTCTGTCGAGCTTCGAGTTGAATTAAAAGGTCGAACCTGGGAAATCCCTCGACGTCCTTGCTCGTGTCCAGACGATGCCTAGAATGTATGCCTCAAATTGTTGAGGCCTAGGCACAAGCATAATGCTACTAGATGGCGGAAAATGGGTTTATCCTCACGGGCAGGACTGCACAAAGAAGACGCTGTCAACACTCACATTGTACCGGAAGCCACAATTGTGCGACTTCATGTAGACTTCACAGCCGTGGACCGGCCCAGACCAATTGAGAGTTTTTTCAGCGCGAAATGCTGAGAGTCCTTGAGGGAGTGGAAGGCCAAGCTTGCCTGCAAGACGATATAATCGTCTGGGGGAAAACACGGGCTGAGCACGACGCGAACCTAGCTAAAGTCTTCGAACGACTCAGCAAAGCCGGCATAACACTCAACATCGACAAGTGCGCCTTCCTACAGCAGACGGTCGAGTTCCTAGGCCACATCGTTTCCGGCGAAGGTGTGAAGCCTGATCCTGAAAAAGTCTATGCAATCACACAGATCACACCACCATCAGATGTGAAAGAACTGAGATCGTTCTTGGGGATGGCAAACCACCTTGCCAAGTTTTTGCCACACCTGGCACACACAACGAAGCCAATGCGGGATCTCCTCTGCGCCGACGCTGTGTGGCTCTGGGGACCCGACCAGCAGCGAAGCTTTGAAGCAGTGAAAGAAGCTCTAGCCAAAGCGCCAGTTCTGACGCACTACAATCCGAAGGAGCCTCTCATCGTCTCAGTGGACGCATCGTCTTACGGAATTGGCGCGGTCTTGCTACAAGAGACCGACGGCAAGCGGCTGCCCATTGCCTATGCATCGCGCTCTCTCACTGAGACAGAGCAACGCTACGCTCAAATCGAGAAAGAAGCGCTCGCGATCACATGGGCATGCGATCACTTCCGCATGTACATCTTAGGACTGCAGTTTCACATAGAGACAGACCACAAACCACTGGTTCCCCTCATGACAACAAAGCGACTCGACGAGCTGAGCCCACGACTGCAGCGATTCCGAATGCGCCTGTTCCAGTACGACTACACCATAGGTCACGTTCCGGGAAAAGCGATGTACACAGCCGACGTGCTCTCACACAAGCCGTTACCCGACACAGCCTCTCGTACAAAGGAACTCAACACCAGAGTACGAGCTCCTCACGCTGGAACAGCTTCCAGCCTCCCAAGAAATGCTCGATTCGCATCAGGAACGAGCTACAGACAGACCCGGTAACGAAGAGGGTATTTGAGTACACCCTCCGGACATGGCCGGATAAAATGACGCTTCCTCAAGGAGTCCGCGAGTTCTACGAAGTCGCCGGTGAACTAGCCATACTAGACGGACTGTTGTTCAAGGGCAATCGACTCGTCATACCGGAAGCCCTACGCTTCGAAATCCTGGAGAAGCTTCACACAGGTCACCAGGGTGTGTCCAAATGCTGCGCCAGAGCACGAGAATCAGTCTGGTGGCCAGGCAGTGGGCTCCACATCGACAGCTTCGTCCGAGAGTGCCCTGTTTGTCAAGAACACCGGAAACCAGGTCAACCTCCGTTTTTGGCGACTCCACTGCCAAACTACCCATGGGAAGTCGTCGGCATGGACCTTTTCGTCCACGGAGGCAGTGACTACTTGGTTGCTGTCGATTACTATTCAAGGTTCTTCGGGCTGGAACCTCCGAGGCGGACGACGACCAGGGACATCATCGCCGTCCTGGACCCAATGTTTGCACGATATGGAGCACCGAAAATTCTCCGAACAGACAACGGACCGCAACTCCGCCTCACGCGGATCCGCAGTGTTTCTGAAAGAATGGGGAGTGACCCAATCAACGTCGAGTTCGTACTACCCACAAAGCAACGGGGAGGCCGAGAGGACAGTCCAAACGGCTAAGCAACTCCTTGGGAAATCGACAGACATCCACAAGGCACTGCTGGCCCAGCGTGCGACCCCGAAAATCGAAGGTTACGTGCCAGCGGAGTTATTCATGGGACGAAGACTGCACACAAACGTGCCAGTAAAACCAGAATCTCTCCAACCTCGCTGGGACACCACTGACTTTCGCTCCAGAAATGCCTTGTACAAGGAGAAGATGCACCAACACTATGACGAGCGCCGCAGGACACGTGAGCTCGACACCATTCCACCTGGAACTGCAGTCAGAATTCTGACGGGAGCAGCGTCTTACGGCCACATTGTAGGGCCAGCGCCTCAACCCCGTTCCTACGTGGTGCAGACGACGACCGGCACTACACGGCGAACAAGAGGGCACCTGCAACCGGCCGTGGCACCTACCGTCACAAGGAGTGGACGTACGAGTCGTCCACGTGACCGCTTTGGGGAAGTGTGAGTGTTGTTCTTCCAAAGTGAAGGAGGTGTCGGGATATCATCATTGCCACCGCCGTCATCATCATCGCCACCGCCGCCGGGTGACCCTGGACTCTGCCCGCCGCTTCCGCGCGCGGACCCTCTCTCCACCAGATCGCGACCAGACACGGCACGACTCACACCTACCTGTATTGCTATGCTACAATAAACCTACCCAGTTCGATTCGCCTTATCTCGACCACGACAAATTGGGGTCTCGATTGCGCGTGAGCCGACGAAAATCTGACTCCAAAGGGAGTGGCAGTCATATCCTGCTCTTTGAAAAAACACAATCAAATTGTAACACAGGTCGTTTATTACAAGATTGCACACAGGTGAGATTTGTCACAAACAAGCGCTGACTGAATGGCCCTGCATACACGAAAGCTCATATTGGTGGCTACACTTTGTTTCACAGGTCATGTGGGATGCACTTTCAATTGGACAAGCAGCCGTGCTGCGAAAACGCCAGTATGCGCCACACAGCTCGTGAAACAAGGCAGTTTTCTTGTGACTAGAACAGTCCAGCCACTCCTAAAGGCAGTGGCAGGCAATGAAAAACAAATTTGTCTAGCATGCAGATAAAACAGGAAGGCATCCTCTAAAATCTGACACATTACGCACACCCTGCATTACAAGTAAAACTTCAGCCAACTTCAAGAAACTTTTATGTGCAACTCAGTAAAACATTAGGGAAGGTAAAGAATGCCTCGGAAATAATGGCAGCTGCGTAAAACGAAGCATTTTTATTATTGCTGACTAGCCTCCGCAAGCTCTGCATCCTAATGTGCATGTGTGTTACAAAAACGCAAGAAAGTGAACTATTTCAAAATAATTACAACTAATGTTGCGCAACATTCTTTTAAAACCTTGGCATGGTGCTCAAAAAGTGGGATGGGGGGCAAGAGAATATCTTGCGCCCCTCCGTGGCAAGGATTGCACCACTCAAAAAAAACTTGACAATCACTCATGCCGCTAGTTGAAATGTCAGTAATTCGCAGAGCACAAAAAAGTGTGAATGCTGTATCTCTGGCTGCACCCGAAGACCGGGTGACGCGTAAGCTCCAAGTGGTACACCATAGCAATCCCCCAGCCAGCGTAAACACTCGTGCAAGCGCACAACGGAAACGCACTGCGCTCGATGGGCCCCGTCGGACTTCCTCAGTGATGTTAGACAGCCTGAAAGTCTCGAGGCTCTGGGAAATTACGCCGCTGCTCAGAGAAAACAAGAACAAAGATATCCAGTAAGCGGGAGCCTAAAAGAAAAAGCAACTTGAAGCTAACATGGTATCTACAATCAAGGACTAGCTATACGAATGGGACTGCACACAGCCCGAGAATGGTGTTTCACTCTTGGCAACGACAGAACCACTGGCTGTTGTCGCAAGGACAGTTGTTTCATTTAAAGGAATTGGTAGAACTTGCGAAAGGAACCCAATGCTGATGCCACTCGCATGGAAACGAGCGGCGGACACGGTGGTACCGCTGTACCCAACAATTGCTGGCGTAGATTGAGGACACACTGGATTGCGTCGATTGGGGAGGCTCGAGGCGGGGTCCGTCGGTACAGAGGTGGGACAATGCACGAGCAGCACACGCAAGAGGGAGTGCCGGAATCTTCACTTCTTGCCCCTTGTCGAGCCCCTGCATTGATCGGGCAAGCCCAGTTTCTGAAACACTTTTCACGTCCACAGAAAATGAGGTCACCTTAGGCATTGACAATGTCAGTGATGTGATTGGCCTAAGCCGTTTTGGAGCACCTTTCGGAGCAGCAAAAGTAGATTTTGGAGCAGCAAAAGTGGCTTTGGAGCAGCTAAAACAGTGTTTCGGAGCAGCAAAAGTGGCTTTTGGAGCAGATATTCCTAAAAAAATAAAAATACTTGCTTCAAGTGCTGGACGAACAAAGGACACTTTGCTTGTCGCAATAAACAAATTATAGTGAAGTTAGACCACCTGGAAGTCTTTCAACATGTAACTGAAATGCCAATGATACGATGCATTTTGCAATGCTTCAGTTAAATGATATATGTATAAAATGTGGGTGTTTTTATGTGCCAAACCTGCGACGGGCATCTAGAGATACATATATATGTACCCGCTATAGGTAAATAAGAACCAAACTGCACATACTGAAATTTATTTGAAAATGACCAGCTTAGTATTACATATCACAGCATGAGGTTGACTAGTTATATAATAAATAAAAGCAGTCTCTAACTGATACATACGACCACTGCAGTGGCGGAGATGGCTGTTCGATCAAAACCATGCCACTCCACTCCGTCACCAACTGGTTCCCAAAATTGTACGCAAAATGTAACTGTCCAGCATACGACAAAAAACAGTCTGGCTGCACATGCTTGCCAGACCGGCTGGCGAGGTACAAGCTAAACACACAGAAAAAAAAAGAACCTGAGCACATCGATGGAAGACATCACGAGTCACGGTAAAAAAGTTCTCGGAGCGCTTTGTGCACCGACTGAACTCGAGACAAACAAGCGCGCTGTGCGGGTTCAGCGTGAAGACATTGCCTTCTTTGCTTAGCTCACTTCTCTTCACCAACTCTCTATTGCGGCAGATTTTCCAGGTACTGAGATCCCCCCGAAAGAAAGCCTACCGAGAGAAACCTAGGTAATCAGTACTTCGACGCAGCAGTCTTTGAGCTAGAGGGATTTTTGTAGTAGCCTATTAAACAAGAATAGGAATGTTGATGAACATTAGGGCAGTCCTTACGTTTCAGTTTCGAAAGCGCCATATCTGCAGCGACGTGGGGATGGCAACACCCGACGCCGCGCGACCACGGTGATTGGCAGGCAGGGACCAAATATAGCTTTCCCACGGCCGTTGCTTTCAGGAGCGAGTGCTTCAGCTTACAAATTAACTCCCGCCGCGCAAAAACGGGGTTTCGTTTCACAACATGACGGCATGGCCGGAACCCAGCACGCTAGACGACGAGAGCGCGAAACGAGAGACGGCGGGAAAAACTAGAGCACAATATAGCTCCTACGGAGCAGAGTAGCGCAATCCTTTGACCCGCGTGTTTTGCCGACAACATGGCCGACAAAGCAGCTCGGCGCGAGTCACGTGGTACTCAGGGTTCCAGGAGGCGGCCCGCCCTATGGGAGAATACACGGAGATCAACGCAACACGGCTAATTAAAAAATAAACGGCGAGTTCACACTTTTCAAAACTAGTCTGTCGTGAAGTTGGTAAACCACTAAACACTTTATCAAAGTTTTAATAATATCGGATGCGTGTGAAAATTTTGAGAAGGCAATTTCCAAGGCAATGGCATTTGAAGCAGACGATTTTTGCATGCAGCGGAGATGGGCTCTTTGAGTTGGCCGGAGCGAGTCACGTGGACGGAGTGAGCGTCGCCGCGTCGTCTGCTGCATGATGCCGCCGGATGCCGTTCATGCAATTTTTAAAAAGAAATTACATCCTTCCTTGGCACACAACTCAGCGCAAATGCTTCTAAAATGTTCCTTTATTATGTCCAAAACTATTGTCGTTCCGTATATCTCCACAATATTGAAGAAACAACGATTTTCTCACGTTCCCCATGCATTTCTGACCGGAGTTGGAACCTCCGGGTGTTCGCCGCTAGTCACCGAGAGATGGCGTTCTTGACTGCGCTACTCTGCTCCGAAGGAGCTATATAGTGCTCTAGGAAAAACCATGCAAGTGGGGGCCGCATGAACAATTGATGTAGGCTACTTCGCATCGGGCGGCCGCTTGCGCCATCTCGCTCACGTGGGCTCATTACGGTACCCAGTTTAGTTTCGGTGTTGAAAGGAGACCAAAAACGTGTCCTTTGGCGCAGGCTTGGTGCAGATTACCCATATTTTGGCAAAATGTAGCAGGATGAAGCAGGGTTAGCCCCTTGCAGTTTGGCGCAATTGGCACAGCAATCACATCACTGCAATGTCCTTACCGTGACTGCAAAAGAATAGCCAAAGAGATGGCCAATGTGTTATCTTTGAAACGGGCATTCCTTCCCTTAGTTGCAAAAAGCGGTACATGCGAAGTTCATTGAGTGCAGCTACAGAATCATCCCAGATGGCGGCAGACCCTAGAGGCGATGAGATTGCGGCAGCATCTGGCCGTAAGGATCGCCCAGCAGCCAACGTGGTGAGCGTCTTTCAGTTACTATAGCATCGTGTGGGCCCAACGGCTAATCCCACATTGTGCTGCGGGAAGCTCATCACACAGCAGAGCTGAAATAAGAAAAGTCTCACTTATCCAACCCAAACAGTCTTGTTTGTCAGACTAATTGTAATGACGGTTTCTTCCAAGAATGTTCGCCTGCTTACGACGACGGTCCATCAGCTATGCTCAGTTTGCCGCTAAGCTCGTTGGACCGGTCGTACGTCTCCGCCACGCGGTTATCGCTCCCGCCCGTACTCATGCGCAAAGAGTGGGGTCAACGCAGTTTGCACCAACCCGTCAGCTTGGCAGCCAACCTAGTACAATCGGCATCAAAACCAGCTGGATTGCCCTAATGCCAGCCAGAGCGGCGAAAAATCCCGCGTGTGGCACCGCCGCCGAGAGCGATGCTCCAACAGACTGCTGCGGTTTTTGCGTGGGGGAGGTTGGTAGAAATGAGAAGTCGCGCATCTATAGGGTGAACTCAACGCCTCCCGTTGCGTGGCCGGCTGTTCATTTTTGATGCATCATCGCAACAATGGCTTCTCTTTTCTTAAGGCAAAAGACTCGTCCCATTACGTGAAAAAGTGGCCGCATTGTCACCGAAACATGGTCATAAAAATATGTCATCGAGCATGCGCCTCAGAAATAAAACGCAAAGAAAAGCGCTGCAATGCAGATGCCTCATGACGGAAGCCAGCGGGTGCTCAAGGTCAAAGCGGGCGCGTCAGAAATAAAACCCAAAGAATAGCGCGGCAAAGCAGATGCCTTGTCACGGGAGCCGTCGTGAGGCCGGCCTAGTTCGCCGCGCCTGCAAAGTGGGGGAAAGTGATGTTGCCGCTGGAAGATGTGGTGCGCTACTTGCAGGAATGCGCTGCGTGTACTAAAGCTTTCGCCTTCCTACACGTAAGCAGTCTTAAATGTCTCTGCCGAATTTTTTCTTTCACAATCAGTTGTTGGCTCGGTGAGTACTCATCCATACACCTTATCATTACTACCAACCTCCCCCGTGAATGAAATCGCAGCAGCCGGTTCCAGTTTATCGCGACAGGGGGGAGCCATGCGGAATTTTGTAGCTCTGACCATTGTTCCGTCGAACCAGCTCATTTTGATGCTTACTGTACATAGGATACATCCTGTATATTTATGTGAACCACTGTTACGTACCCAAATCTACAAAAATACATACCAAAAAGCCCGCAACGGTCACATATTTTGGGAGAGAACCGGCAAAGATCAGCTGCAGAATGCTATTTACTGCAGGTGAACATAGCAGCAGCAGTCTAGGAAAGTCTGCAGTCACATGTACCCCTGGAACCTCAAATTGACAACAAGCAGGATAAAACATTTCAAGCAATGTGCAGGCACAATAGCCTTCTTTATTCTGGAAAGAGCCGGAAAGGGGGCTTGTCAGGCCCCCTTTTGGCTCTTGATGGAGAGGATGCCCCAGCGGTAAAATCCGGAAAGCCCTTTTTGTTTCTTTCGGGAAAGGAGAACATGTTGTGTCGCCCTATTCCGCCCCCTCTCCCGTTTCTCCATGCGCCAGTACCCTCTTTTCTCTTTCTCTCACCGCACCTGGGGGTGGGCCATCATCTCTGAGGTAATGCAAAAGTCCAAATGCAGATGTGTTTCACAGTGAGGCCGCCACGTGGCGCTCGCTCCCTGGCCACCCGAGAAGTGGCTCTGCGCTACCATTTTGGTAACCATTCGGCGCTGCTCCTCGCCTTTTTCCGGCGGCCGGGCGTTCCATCAGGAAAAGGCTTAAGAATAAAGAAGGCCATGGTGGCACGCATCTAGTGCCAACTGCAAGAACTAGGTGCAACAGCAATGCGTGCTCGAGCACCGCTGTTAAAAATTCAAAGGGAACTCCAGAACTGCATACCGCAAAGGTTTTCCCAGGTTAGAAAGATTGCCCACACGCATTATTCCTCATTCTCTGCATTTCGGTTTTACTATTTTGTAATCTTTAGGGAGAAAGTAGAGTTTTACTGTAAATTCTGTCGTCTTTTTCTTTTCTTTTAGTAAACAAAACATATTTCACTGCTTGTAAACAAGATCTATGGAATCAAAATTTTGTATTTTGCCCCAGCGATGGTTACGAATGGTTCTTGGGCTATTTCTCTTTCAATATTACTCGGATGCACTCATTTATGCCGCTTGAATGCAAGTGTAAGGTGGGTCATAAACCAGTAATTTTCTGGTTTTCATGGAAAAATTTTTGCCCTTCCACAAAAGCAGGATAACCTGGTCAATCTTGAAAACATATGCCTGCTGTGCAACTATAGGGTACAGACAGACCTAACAGCAGAGAGTGATACGAAGTGGTGTTAGGCTCTGGATGATCAGCTTACAAGTTACCTTCCTCCCCAGGGTTCGTACAGGATTCAAAGATGGATATTCAAGGATATTCAAGGAATTTCAAGGGCTTGTGGGAGTATTTTCAAGGACCTAACTCGATGCCGTACGTAGAAAATTTCAATAAAACATTGTTGCCAAAAAATTGCAAACATCAATTTTAATGCACTAAGCAAAAAAAAATAAAACTATCTTGCAAATTTGTTTGCATTGCACGAAGCCGAAATAAAAATAATTTCCAAAACCGCTTGCGGTAACTTCGGGGAGCTCCTGCAGCTTTTCCTCTTTTTGCTGGCTGATGCTAAGCAGCTCCTCGGCCTTGCTTTTTGAAGTTTTCCTAAGACTATTTGATTTGACAATATAAATAGTCGTTCGAAGACTCGTCAAAAAGCACCCCGTAGTGCTCACACTGTTCGATTTCCCGCTGCAAGGCCGTTAGAAAGAAAGGTCTCGGTCCATGACACGTCACATAGGCGCATTTCTTTTCTCCGCAAGAAAACGCTTTTACCACCTCATTGTCTGGGAACATTTGTTGGAACAACTTGCACGATTGTAATGATGACCGGTAGGAACAGCGGGATGTGACGACCTTCAGAGTCCACAACACTTCGGCATTTGTCACCAACTCGTGCGTCTTGCAAGTCGCGTTAAGGTTTGGCAACTGCGGTGGAGGCGGGGACAGTGGATTGTTCACTTGTGCCCGGAGCCAGGTAATTTTGCACCGAGCTCTTGGCTGCGATCTTCATGAATGCCGGCATGTTTCGCGCTCTTCATATGGCTCTTCAACGCAGACTCGCCCATGGCGGCGACAGCAAAGGTTTTTCCACACGGCTTGCATTTACACGATGCTGATTTGTCGTATCTGGCGCCACCCAGTCCTTATACTCATCACTGCAAAGCCACGCACCTTGAAACCTGCTTCTGCCGGGCATTTTCCTACGACCGACGACAAAACACGAGGCTAATGGCGTAAACAGTGTGCAAAGCATTCCCGGATCAGATTGGATTCGGATTCGGATCTGCTCCAATGTGGCCAACCATCCAATGAACATCGGCTAAACCTGAACAAATTGAGATAACTTAGACCGAAACCAATAAGCATAACAAAAATGTGCAATATATGACCCGCATTTGCTATTATAAATAGCCATTCACGGATTTCCAAGGTCTAGCCAGAATATCCAGGGCTTTCAAGGGCCCTGCAAGCCAAATTTTCAGGTCTAAAATTCAAGGATTTTCAAGGGCCTTCAAAACCCAATTTCTGAATTCAAGGGTTTTCAAGGGTTTCAAGGACCTGTGCGCACCCTGCTCCCTAAAGTGGGAGCTCACGCTTCCCCGGGACAAAGCATGTGACCAAAACGTCTGCCACCGTCATGATGCTCTGCCGAACCTTTGCACATTTCCTTTCAACAACATCTGGTACCTGGGCAGTGTAAAGGAAAGTGCCGGATGAGGTACCTGGCCAGCTTTGGCCAGACTCACTTCTTCTTTGTCTTGGGGGAGGTGGACTGGAAGACACTGGAGGCAGACATGAGGTTCTCAATGTACTGTCCCAGGACCTGGTTCTCCGACTTGAGCTTCAGGTTCTCCTCCTTCACGCTGTCCACCCTTTGCGAGAGGTCTGCAGGAAGGGATTCAGACACAGGTTGAGTTCAACAAGGACTAACCCACAATTACAAAGTACACTATGGTATACCAGACTGACAGTCCTGGACGATGCGTAGTCAGCTCATTCTGCTCAGCTGGGACTAGACAGGGACTAGGAGCGTAACTACATAAAGCAGCACGTGAGGCAGACTGATGCGACTGACCGACTGCTTAAAGGACAACTCCCAAGCAACATGCTGCTGCCACCTGGCGACCGTGTTGTCCAAACACCCTGTCACACCACGCTGCAGCAAGGACAACACTCCGCCATCTTAAATGTTTACCTTAGTTCGTGAGCTCCGACGCGGAGTCGCTGTAAATGCGACTCTACAAAGCGCTAATGCATTCCAAAGGCCGGAAATTACCACGGGACGACATCAGCCAGTGAGTGTGATTAAAAACCTGACACGGGGAGTATCTTCCACCCTTTATTTTATCAAAATGATCTTCATTCGCTGACAAAGCTGGTAGCCCTAACCAAGGAAAGTGAGGTCGCCGATATATGTTCAGGATTTACGCCATCGTATGAAGTGTTTCCATCCGGTTCATTTTTTCATGCAATTCCTATTTCTACTGTAGAATTGAGTCAGCACCGGCAGTAACCCAAAACGTCTTTGTAGCGTGTTGTTGAGCTGAACTGAGTGCTTAAAAACTGCGACACCGAAACGATCGGCCTTCGTAACAATCGGTGGAATAAATATCTTTCGATGCTATCTATTTGCCTACCGCCTGCTATGTGATCGCTTCATTCCCCAAAACGTGCTAGGTATTTTTGAAACACACCAGCTGTTTGGTAGCGGCTGTCTCCAAGTTGCAAGCATCAACAATCATGATCAGAGTACGTCGTTTTAATTCTTACATTTTTTAATCGTTGCTTTCCTGGAATATTTTTGTTATAATTATCAGCGGGTGAGTAGGCATGCCATTTAATTTCACTAGCAGTAATGTGAGCTGGTCTCTTCGCAGTTCTAATTTCAACACCACTCTGAACGTTCACGACCGTGGCCGTGACCATTTCGACAATTGCTTTTCGTAATTGCGCAGTAAAAACATTCACCAAATTATTTTAGCTGCACGCCAGCCTTAATCATTGCTAAATAACGTTTTCCAGGCCTTTATTTAAGTAAGACGTTGTAGATAGAGAACTAGCTCTGCCATTGAAGCTATCTGTGTTGTCGTGTTGCTGGCCCAAAATTCGCTCAGCCAGCGATCAAGGCAACACGTGTTGTCCAACACAGGTTGAAGCTGTTTTTGTTGCCGAAAACTGTCATGCTGAGGCAACATTTTCGTTGTAGTCCATGTTGTGCTGCTGTTGCCGCAATGCGACAGGGGTGTCAGACAGCACGGGGAGCGACTGTCGGACAACGTGTTGTGTTGCTGTTGTGTTGATTCAGTGTGACAGGGCCTTTACTCTTGTCCAAGATTTTTGCCGCTGTTCCTTCCCAAGATGTTCACTTCAAACCAACTAGCCCAACACGTCACAATATTAAAGCACTACGTCATTTGCTTTGTGGAAAACAGGATGAATTTTGTGAAATCTACTTTAAAGATGAGCGGAAACTTGGGCTATGCCAAGCAACATTGACCCTGGGCCGCCAAAGACATGGCTACCATGTGGTACGAGCGGTCATGTGATCCTCTACGCGACGATAGGCAGGATCGGGGCGAGCCACCGTTGGAGCAGGCATGTGCAAGGCACAAGTGTCGTCTGCACAGCAGTCTTGGCTACGTTTTGGTGCCTACAATATCCAACGACGTCTGTACCACTGTGGCATCAGTTTGCGGAAGTACTGTGAACTCTGAGACAATAATCACAAACGGCGAGACTACAGTTGTGACGCGGGAGACGGCGGTAACGGCAGGACGGTTCCCAAGGCTGAGAAGTGCACAGGCACATTAGGCCAATCACATGGACACCGCTGAGCGCTCAGAGGAGAAGCATGTCACCTGCTATGCTTGCCGAGAAAAGTAAAAACAAACAAAAAGTAGCAATGTTGATGACGTTTACCTCATCGTTGGCTACGCCAACACCGTAGCTTTGACTGCGCCGTTCATTGCACCTCGATTCGCTCGCTGAAAGTCAGCCAATATCGGCAACTTCATGCGTCCCAAAGTTTGCACGACTGCTTAGAGGGACACTGACAGGGTATTTATGCTCGTCAAGGTTTTTATTTGTACATGACATATGAGAGCCCAGCTACCCAAAAACAATTTGCGGCTCAATTAATTTCTTTTCCTCCCGAGAAAGAGCCGATCAAGAACTGGTCGGTTTGAGTCGCGCTCACTCTCTTCTCTGTAGTCACATGTTATTCAGGCACAACCACCAAATTTAATCAAAGTCGTGGGCCATCGAAGGGACACACTCAACATTAAGAATAGAAAAAAAAAATTAAAACCCATCCTTTTGTGGCTTCTAAAGAGCTGCAATACATTGATTGTAAAAAAGTTGCAGAGTGCCGGAAGCACATGCACTGCATAATTCTACACATGGCGTCATATCGCGGGCTCAACGGCTGGACGAAGCAAACTAAGCAATGGTGGCGGACGACGGGCGCCTGTTTCAGAGCTGTCCTTCGCAGTACAAGCGAATCTGTCTAGCTTCAAAAGAGAAATCTTTTAGTGGTCAGAACAATTACGACACGACCCTCCACCACGGTGAGTGGCAGGAAGACGTTGCCAAGTTGTTGCCCCTTCTCCTGGCTGAAGACATTGCTCGTCTTACGAACACAAATTGGCAAGAGCTTGAAACACGAACATATGTCAAGCACAAAGTGCCTGCTTGGTGTTCAATATGAATGCGTAGGATTTCTTTACTATACTGTGTGTCACTAGTTGCGTGCAGTACAGGCAATGCCAGGGGGGGAGAAAGGGCAAACACTAGGAATGCTGGGGAGAAGAGAAACCTCCTCTCCCGTCCCACCTTCCTAGTGCTGCGCCCTTCTCTCTTCAATTGCACTGCAAATCTGGCCAATGCAGAGTGCTCCCCGACTTCAAACCTGGGAGTGCCTTTGCAGCAGGGAATTGGCAGCAAACTTTCTGATCTGCAGTCGACTGGCAGTATTACTGCAAACGAGGAGTTCCCCCTTGTGTGCTTGAGCATAATAATGCTACAACTGTCGTCTGCTTTGCACAGCCAGAAAAGAAAACACCAAAACCAAAAAACCCAGTTGGGTGTAGTTATGCAACCTCAAGCAACTCTCCTCCTCTATATTTCTCCCTTCTCTCGAGTCGACATGTCGCGCCATTACTCCGTGCTCGTGTTTCGGCTTCGAGCAGTTGCGTTTTCTGGCTTTCTTAAAAATATATGTGACTGTAGCAAAATATTGATCGGGTAGTCTTCTGACACCATATCAAATTGCCTGGCAAAAAACACCGTAAAATACCGAGCAAGCACCTAATCAAAATTTGAAGATAATCGCGAAAAAATAGGGGATGGGTGCATGCGAGGTCATCAATTTTACATATATATGTACCGTGCATAGTTTTTCAGGTGCTTAAAATTTTAGGCGTGGGCACTTAGTGCAGAATGGGCTAATGCCCATTCTACGGCAAAAAATAAATTTGGGGGGAGGGGGGGTCAATGTCTCTTTAAGAAACATTTAGACAGAACTAGGTCGTTATATTTGATGTTGTGGTCTTACAAGGTGATAATAAAAAAAACGGTGATGCTTTTCCAGAAGAAATGAAGCAGAGCTTTTGTTTATGCTTAAAACTAATGCTATATCAATAGGTGAATGGAATGAATTTAACACTATTCAAAAGCGGAGTACTGCACAAATAATAAAGTATGGTTGTCAGTGGCGTCACCAGGGTCAATAACCCCCCCCCGTCTCCTGGCCCGCCTCGACACCCCACCGAGCGCTGCACCTGCGGCGGTCCGACCCCCCTCGTGACGCCACTGATGGCTAATAAAGAAGAGAGGCCAGATTAACTAAGAGCTTCATAAGTTACGACAACTTAGCTAAGAGGTTTGTAAGTTCAGAACGTCGTAAGAAGTGGAGAAATCAATATTCACAAACGCATTCTTAAGTGATAGGAGGAAAGCGACATTCTTTTTGGAAAAACTAGAACTTCCGGTGTCCCACAAGCTCTCGATCCCCGAGAGTAGGCTGCTGCTATGGCAACAGCACCTTTGGCAAAGAAAACAACCAATTCGGAGAGCTGGCCATGGTTCGGAGCACGTGGATTTTGAATGACGCAGGTGGCCTTCCTGCCAACGCTTGTCTGGGGATCGTGTGCGTGCAGTGATATGTCGACGCGAGTTACGCCAGAATCCTACAACTTCGGAGGTGCCTTACGCACTTTTTTACTATCAAATCAGCATGGTTGATAGCATCGCTCAGCTACTCGTCGCGACAACCAATGGACATTTATTTTTCTATGTACTTTTCACGCACGCCCAGACATTGGACAGCAAGAAAAGAGAAGTACTCTAACAGGGTGTCTACCAAGTTGACATTTTCAAATTCCCAGAGTTTTCCAGGTTTTCCTGAGTACTTTTGTGAAATTCCCTGAGTGACAGAACTTTGTTTTAGGTCAAGATCGGCTGACACCATGCAGCCAGATGCTGTCACTCTCTAAAAAGCATGTTATAAAATAAAAAAAACGACACAATACAGTTTTAATGGTAACGAGTAACTTTTATTAGATTTAAAAACAGAACGGACTGGTTAGTAAAATTCATAGCGAACAAAATATAAAAAAGGTAAACTGAGATTTACGTGACCCCCCCCCCCCCTTTGTGAGGTCATGTGAGCTCGGGGGGGGCAATATTTCCTAGAAGAGAAGGCCAGAGCGCTCCGAGTGGTTACGTCAGAATGGCGGAGGAAGGAAGTCCATAGCGCAACTACGTGAGAAAAATGTTGTGGCATCAACCGCATCGACGTGAAAAAACGTTTCTTGTCGAGCGGCGCGGAGTGTTCGTGAGCGTTTATCTGACATTAGTATATGTTCTAAAAGCGAAGTATTGTACAATTTATTATATATATAATATAAACATAATATACAACGCGCTATCAAGGTTAAAAGTAAAAATTTTTTATTTATGATTATCCCCGTAACCGCGGGACTACGTGCAATCCCGCAGGATCCCCACACTTTTCGAATGAACCGTTCCGCTGCAACGTTTTCTACCCTCGTACGGGCTCCGATTCTGGTAAATGTATGTTGTGTGTGAGCTGCTGACTGTCATAAAAGGAACCCCGAGACTTTGAGAAGGGAAGGGAACCGAAAAAATCCAGTCATCGCTGCAGGGGAGCGCACGCGAGCAAGAGATGGGTCGAAGACGTTAAGCTGGTTAAGCCTACCACACTGCTGCCACCTGCTGCTCTCGTGTGAGTGTGTGCGTGGTTCTTCTGATCCTTCCTGTGGTTTCTTGATCGTCACCGCAGTCTCGGGTAGTTTTTTTTGTGTTCGCTTGATACTACGGCATTTACGTGGATTCGCGGAACAAGTCCTGCTAAAGTTTGAGTGACATATGTGGCAACCAGCCAACGATGACACTGGTCGATTATCGATAGACCTCTCTTTGACAGAGAGAGACCTAAAGTTTGTGTTCAAATCTCTCCCACCAATCTTCTAGATCTCTTCCACCAATCTTCCAATCTCCTCTTAGTTACCGCAATTCTTTCCCTATCCATTCGTCCATCCATGTCCGGAAAACCTAGTGCCCCCTCCAAATCCGTAGTCATCCCCCTCAAGAGGGTGGGACGAAGCCCCGTGCACCTTAAAATTACATGTTCTATAGTTTCCCTTTAGCGGCTGCATATGTCATAGAGTGTCTACTTCCTGGAATTTAGCCCTGTACGTTTTTGTTCTTAGCACCCCGTTCTAGCTTCAAACAGCAAAGAGCTCCCCGCTGAGTTATCATACAGCTGTTCCTTCTTTATTTCATGTTTTTGTGCCCTGTATATTGTTAAAGCCGATTTCCCCTGCATTCTCTCTTCCCACAATTTCCTCTCTGTTTCCTTTACTCCCTTTTCTACTGATATGCTCTGATCGGCTCCATCTCGTTGAATGTATTTAAATCTCAGCTTGTGGGTTCGGTTTCTCCACTTAGTGTTTAGACTTTTCATATATAAATACTTGTACACTTTTGCTGCCTCCCATGTATCCTCAATTTCAGCTAGTCTTTGTGCAAATTTTACTTCACTGACCGCTTCTCTACTCTCGAAAGATGCCTAACCCATATCCCCCTGTACTCCCTCATTTGGTGTATTCCCATGTGCCCCCAGTGCCAACCTACCCACACTACTTCGCTGTATCTCTAAACCTGCCTGGATTTCTGACCTCATACACAATACCGCATTCCCAAATGACAGCCCTGGCACCACGACTCCCTTCCATACACCCCTAACGACTTCATACCTATTATAGTTCCATAGCGCCCTGTGTTTCATAATAGCCGAATCTCGTTTCCCTTTCTTTATTACAACATCTTCATGGTCTTTTAGATACCGTCTTCCTTCACTTAACCATACTCCCAGATATTTGTACTTTTCTACGTGTTCTATCAATGTGTCCTGTATCTCCAGGGGTTCCCCCTTCTCGTCGTTGAAAACTATTATACCAGACTTGTCCCTACTAAATTTTAGTCCTAAATTGTCCCCTTCCCTGCTGCAAATCCTAACCAGTTCCTGTATTGTCTCACGACTTTCTGATACGAGTACAATGTCGTCGGCATACATTAACCCTGGCAATACTTGATTTACTTTGTGTCCTTCCTCCATGTAAGTCAGGTCAAAGCCTCGGTTGCACTGTTCAAACCTTTTTTTCCAGGTGCCCCCCCCCCTTTTTTTTGCCATGCTCCACTTTTTTTGTTTTTACTGGTTGCATTTTTTTTTTTTTTTTTACAATTGCTTTTTTGTTGGGTATCCGGGCGTGCGCGTATGCTGGCTTGGCGGTCTGCCAGCCCCGCAACTTGAGCTATGTGCTCCCCCCTCCCCCCCCCCCCCCCCCGGCGCAAAGGCGCACCAAGAGAAGCGAAGAAGGGCCGTGCTTCGTCTTCGTTCGCTACATCGAGTGTCCCCGCCATGGGAGTTATGGGTGTTCAATACAGAAAAACAATGTGATTTTCTAGGGGATGTTTGGACTGTTTCGTATAAACTATAATTCGAAATACACGGGCGTGATATAACCGGGCTCGACTGTACGTTTGGCCCATTCCATTGATATCTGGAGAATTTTGGACTGCGAAAATCCACCTGTAACACTTTCAAAATTAAAAAAAAAAAAAAAAATTTTTTTGGTATAAGCTACAAATTCCCTGAGTTTTTCCAGACTATTCAAAATCCCTGAGAATTCCCGGTTGGTAGACACCCTGTCTAAACCGACCACGACGGAGATGAATGCTGGATCCCCAGATATCCGGAAAAAGCTACAACGGAAACGATCCCATCAACCGCCAAAGGCTAGCTCGGCACTAGGCCCAGCAAGGCACTCCGATGTGGCGTTCGTCCAATGGTCCCTGGCCAAGACCGCCCGGCTTGCTGAATGGAATATTGTCTCGAATAAGCAGGAGCAGAAGCGGCGAAAACGTTGTTTTAAACTGAAAGTTTAATGGGTGGCGAACTTGTGCCAAACAGTATAAAGAATGAGCGTCGAGACAGCAGAAAACCGGGCGGCGATTTGACGGCGTAACAACAAGCGAGAATGAGACTGACCCGACAAGGTGCTGCACAGCTATTTATCTAGCGTGCATCAGCATCTCGAAAATTCGGCCCAGAAGGTTTGAGTGTTCGGTGGGAGAATGAACAGGAACTTCCGAGAACAAAGAAAGAATGACGAAATGACAAAAGTTATGTCCCGAGTAAGAATGAATAAACACGAATCTTCTAGAAGTTTGTGACAGAGCATTGCTTGCTCGGCGCTGTGCGCAGCAATATGCCTGCGCAGCCCTTGTGGACCCTTCCCTCAAAAATAGTTTGATCTCTGACCTCTTAAGGGGTCGGTCTCTTCCCCTCATCATTGCCTCGAGCTCTTATCGATTGTACCTTCTTGTTTTGCGCGATATAGAGCTCCAATAAATGCCGGATTACCTTCGCAAGATATGGTACATTACACTTTGTTATTAGCACGTCTAGAGCCACTAAATGAGCTGCGCTTAGAGTATCGGCACTCCATTCCCTGACATTGTTGTGGGCGCCGCCATTTTGGCTCGTATGCAGAGCAGACGCAACTGCCGATCGTCATGATTGAAAAGTGCGACTTCCTCAGCGTTAGGTTCGGCGTTAGAAAGGTCCTGTAACATTGCTCTGCTCTGTTGCGAACTGTCTAAACTTTTGTGGGGGGCGGAAAAGCGCTTCCTGTGATTTCAGATAAAGCTTCAGATAACTGGCAACCATGATTTTAAGACACAATATGGCCAAGTGTCGTTACTCTGAAGCGTAGCTTATTTAGTGGCACTAAGCACGCCCTTTTCATCCCGACACGATGGCATGCCAACACTGTTCAGCTAGAGCAGTTTGTGGGAGCTAGTTGATGCAGGTCCAAGCTACCTCGGACGAGTGTCACATCAGCATCGAGTTGCCATCGAAAAACATTGGTCCCGTAGCGCTTACCAAGACGCGGTTCCGGCACTTTCATCAACACTAACATGTCCGCTCTTAGTGTGAACAGGGATTTATGTGGTTCTTGCCGACATTCTCCCTGTTCCGAGATATCTCCTTGGACGTCGGTTCGCTCCTGCATCCCCGAGGCCGCAAAAAACACAGCGACCTTTTGATTCCAAGTGCGTCGCTTTGCAAACGAGCGGCGCAGGCCGTCTCCTTTTAGCAACGATGACAGTTGTGTAGCGATGAACTTTGTACGAGTCGACGAAGGCGGTTAGCCCAGCCTCAACATTATGGCCCGTTTAAATCATGGTAGCTGTAATGATTGAGGGTCCACACGGTTTGAATACCAGAAGAGAACTGGCGCTCGTAGCTTTATGTCACGAGCTCGCGCCTCGCTCTCATCTGCTGCTCGAGCATACTGCGCAACACCGATACATCTTTCGGTCTTCAGAGAAAGAAAAAAAACTTGAATAATGAAATAACATCACACACTAAGACACAGACAGAAGGCAGAAACAATAGAAAAAAAATTGCATAAGAAAGTATGGAACATGTTCAAATGCTCCGCCTCTCGATGATCTTGCAAGTGTAGGAGCCTCATCTGTCAAAGCCGGTGATTCTGGGGATGGATGCATGCTGGGTTGCATCTGGAATACTGTGTGGCGACTGTGCAGCCTGCAGTCAGGTCTGCCGATTGTCACCAGGAGGCAGCTGCGGTCAATCCAGGCAACCAAAGAATGCCTCGGACGTCTTCAACAAACCGTTTCTCCTGTCCGTCTGTCAAGTGTACGAGCATGGCCCAGCAAAAGCGGTTCCTCTCGCTTTCTCGACCCAACTGCCTTTTCATCGCACGCGGACCGCATCGCCTCTCTTCAGGTCCCTCAGCAACGTTCCAGGCTTGTTTTCTTGCCTCTTGCATACAGGATTTTCCGAGTTTCGGCACCATGTAATAATTGAGAGTCCACGCAACTTGGATACCAGAAGAGAACCGGTGCTCGTGGCTTTATATCACGAGCTCACGCCTCGCTCCCAGCTGCTGCTTGAGCGCAACACCAATACAGTAGTGTCGACATTTTACTTAGGACACGCATCCCCAGACAAGCGTTGGTGAAAAGGCCGCCTGTGTTTGCTCTTCAAAATTCACGTGCTCCCAACTACGACGAGCTCTCCGATTGGTTGCTCGTGTTGCCAAAGCCACTGTCGCCATAGCAACTGCCCGCTCTCGTGTACAAGAACTGCACTTTCCTCTTCTCATATAAGAACGCGTTCATGAATACTGATTTCTCCACTTCTTACGATGTGTGTAACTTGCAAACTTTTTTGCTAAGAAACTCTCAGTGAATCTGGCCTGAGCTCTCTGTGGAGGTTCATTTTATTTGCCTCGGCTACCCACCCTGTCGTATGGGGCATGAGCAATTCTCCAGTTCATTGTGCAAGGGCCATTTGTTTCAACGATTCAGATGCTACACGGTCAAAACTAGGAGACAAGCTCTGGGCTTTGGAGGCTGTGTTTGCTACGCGACATAGCGCACAAAATAAAGGTTCTTCAAAGCTACGACTAGAGCCGCTGGATAGTGACACTTTGGCCATCAGATGGGCAGATGGATGGATGGATGCTGATGGCTGTAGCTTTTCTAACGGGCGGTAGCTTGCGCCACCCAACCTAGGAACTAAACACCAAAGGTGGGATTCCTCCCCTCGCCCTCCTAAGCCAATTTGCTTCCCTCTGAAATTTCGTAACTATCACCAGGTGGTGCGGGATATCGCCAGGATGACCTTTGGGGGATCGGGCAAAGAAACTCTCCCTCCCTCCCCCCCCCCCCCCACCGAGTCACCAATTTGTCTTTGGTCAAACCTAGCTGGTGTTACACCAACACGGGGCCCAATGGGAGACAGGGTTGACTTTGGGCCAGAGCCATGCGGGAGGGATTTTCCTGTGTCCCGCCTGTCCCCAGCTGCGCTGGTTACTTGTATGTCATCCAATTCACCCTAGATAATTTCTACCAGTCTTCCAATCTTCTCTTCATTATTAAATTGCATTTATCATCCATTCTTTCATTCTCGACTACAAACCCCAGCGCTCCGGCGAAATCTGTCGTCCCCTCCATGAGGGCTTGTGCAGCTCAACACCTAATGTTCTATGTCTCGTGTGCCCCTTGGCATACGGCACAACGCATATCCATTTCCTCATACTTTGTCCTTTATGTCCTCATACTCCCACTTATATTATTTATTTATTTATTACTACCTCGAAGGCCCTGGAACAGGACATTATACGAGGGATGGGCAGCTAAAAAGCAAAAACACTCAAGATCAAGACAAAGCATGAAAAGCAAAAAACTATAAAAGTTCAAACATTCATAACTACTAATGGATTCCAAAAATTTACCCAATTTTTTTTTTCAATACATCTATATTGCTAGTTGTGACTATGTCGTCGGGTAAAGCGTTCCAATCAATTATTGTGAAGGGTACGGAAGAGTTACCGCCGAATTCACAAACCTCACTCAAATTGAGGGGCCCCTCCACTTCCTCGAGGAAGACGCGAGGGCAGGCGCTGGCCAATCGCGATAACGGATCCACCGTCGCGATTGGCCGACGCCGGCCCTCACGCCTTCCTCGAGGAAGTGGAGGGACCCTCAATTTGAGTGAGGTTTGTGAGTTCGGCGGTTAGCTAAGAAGTGGTGGGTGCATACACGAGCTGTAGTTTACAGCTGTTATCTAATCTCAGAAAAAGTGAAGTGGGAGCAGTAAATAGTTAATTTCTAATTGTTGGGTTATGGTGGTAAATATTGTAAAACAGTGCATAACGAAATATTTTTTGCCTTAAAGTGAGTTCAGGGAGGTTTCCTTGTTTATGCAATTCGGACATGCTTGTGTAATAAGAATAATCGGAATAAATAAATGGTGACACTCTTTTCTGGACACTGTCTAGGTTGTCTCCAAGATAATTTTGCCACGGAGACCACATGGATGTTCTAGTTTTAAACATACTAAGGATAGACATGCAATTCACCTTATATTAGGGGTGGCAACTCTTAAGTTCCGTCGCAGAAAACCAAGTGTGCTGTTTGCCCTAGTGTGATTGATGTGGGTGATCCATGTTAAATCGGTGGTCATATTTATAAAATGAGGATGAACTAAGTGCAATGTCGTTAACGCTGTACGTAGTTATACAGGGTGTCTAGCAAATTATTCTTTCGAAATTTCCTGACTTTTCCAGGTTTTCCCTGACAATTTCAGGTGAAATTCCTTGACCACTCAGACGCGGTTAAATATATAAGACCATTACAGCACAACACATTGAGCATTGAGCACAATGAGGATCATTTTGCACGGGCCTAATCTAATACCCGTGCCACACAAGCAACTCGAATGCCATTTACAACGAATGACATTTGAGCGGACGGCCAATCAGCGCGCGACACTCCGGGCGTAGCGCATTCCACATGCGACAGATTGCGAGCTGATTCGCCGATCACACGAATGTCATTCGTTGTAAATGGCATTTGAGTTGCCCGTGTGGCACGGGTATAACTTGCATGCTCCGAAATATTTGGGTTCGTCCAGTCCGGATTAAACGAGCACCTTTTTGCCGCTGCAGCATCGTCAGTGAAGAAGCCACTTACGGAAACACGATGAAAACACGACGCTCAACCACACACGTCAATAACCAGATGGAAACATGGCCGCCAGATGCACTTTCGGATACTTTCGACTTAAGGCTTGGATTGCATTGGAGTCTGCGGCTTTCCCATTCGTTACTAAATCTAGTAGCTCTAACTGGATCTAGTTTAGTGTCGCGCTCTTAATCCAATCCAATCCAGTCCAATCCATGGCTTGGACTGGATTAGTCGGTTGTTCTCTTTGCATCGGGTAGCACACTCTACATTGGGGAGCAGAGCCCGTGCCTCACTCTAAGCAGAATTTATTGCCTATTTTTCTGCCCCTAAGTCCTCAAGTCTTTGCTCAGGGCACTTGATGGCGTTTCCGGCTCATTTTCCCTGACTGGGCTCGCCTTTTGACAATTTCCCTGACAATTCCCTGATTTTTCCCGGTAATTAAAATTTCCCTGACAATTCCCGGTTTTCCCAGTCGCTAGACACCCTGTTATAACAAGAAGAAAGATAGCTAGCTTAAGTGTCATCTATCTATTATCACACCAATGTGCAACGGATGACAAGTCAGAAGGGATGAGTGGTCGTCGAGGCAAGAGATAGTTTGCTAGATTCCGCAGTCATCTGCGAAAAGGCGGAATTCAGATTAAAGAAATGAGACGTTTACAAATCTCTGTAATGCAAAATTAGAGTGCAGCTCCTGAGGTATTTCGATTTTGCGATATACCGTGCTAAGGAATTTGAGGAAGAAATATCTATAGGTACAAATATAGACCTCATACTCTTGCATACATAATATGTATATATATAAATTAATTATTTATTAAAATATTATTTATATAAGGAGGAGGAGGGGTCCTCGTCCTCCAGGCAGTTTGGGTGGGACTGGGCCATATTCCAGGTAACTCAGGATCTGTAGTATGACGAAGAGCAACATTTTAACGTTCATCGTTCCACGAGTGCTGCCCGACCCATCTAACCTCAAATAACAACCATCTCCACCGTGAATTATTATACAGGGGTGAGACAGGGGAAACAAGTTTTGGAGCAATTTATGGAGCAGAAAAATCTGGATTTTGGAGCAGCTTAGAACAAAATTCTCGTTTTGGAGCAGCAGTTTATGCAATTCGGAGCAACTTAGAAGCACAAAAGTCGACAGTTTGGAGCAGATTAGGAGCAGAAAATGTCAGAGCAGCTCATCATAAATTGAAATCATGAAAAAATCTGATATATAGCACATAAATCAGATTTTTTCTTTTTTAATCATTATTTTTGTCCACCCTGGTTCCAATAAGTCATCAGTGCCGATACGCACCAAAATACAAGATAAAAGAAAAAAAAAAAGGAAACGGAAAAGGCAAACGCGAGTTCTATGCGCATAGATGAGGACAGGAAACACAGGTTTGCTGCGAAGCTAGGTGGGCACCAGGTACCTCAAGCTTATACGAACTGGTGCCAAAGCGCAATTGTAGTGCAAAACTTTTAAAGCGGTGATTCGAGAACATGAACAGGGAAGCACGGTTTAATACAAACAGAAATCGATCAGACGCTCATAGAAAGCATGTGCAGATAAAAAAACACCCCCAACAAAAAGTAAGCCACAAGGTAAACAGTGAATTGGTAGAAAATCTATGAGCAGCACATGCACGCTAAATTTGGGTGTGTGACTGATTCATTCGATTGCTCACGCACTGGAAGCACGTGTGTGATAACCAAAAGTATGCACGGCGCCGTTCGTTTTGACGAGATTACGAACAGGAATGAACAATTACATAATGGAGGCGCTAAATAGCATTTTTAAGAAAAGGTTTACTCTCAAAACGAAAGAAATAATTAGGTCTGCTCATCTTGATAGCCTGTGCGTCGTACCTCCCGCGGCCAGACAGCGAGACCGCGTGACAGCGCACCGGTACCATGCAGTCACAAGTGACAGCGTAAAGTAGTAGCGAAATGAAGAAAATACCACGTATCATAGGCATAGAAGGGTACTACAGCTCAAATCTTGGAATCCGGCGGTTGCTTGTGGCACCCTGTACTCGTGCCGTGTACTTTACGACGACGAGATTGAATGTTGCCAGCCGAGCTGTTGTTTCCCGCTAAATGTAGCGTCGCACGCAAACTTTTTTTTTAGTGTTTTAGTTACTTTGGCGCAGTGTGGCGCGATTTCGAACAATTTCGCGTTTTTGGCACAACTAGGCGCAGAAAATTGGGTTTGTATCAAAATGGCGCAATTGGCACAGATGTCACACCCCTCATTATATCATCTTGGTGCCTTAAAATACTGTTACCAGTTGTCTGAAATCGCAAGAAACACTTTTTTACATCCTCCAGAAATGTTAAAACGGTCCGTGACAGAGCAAAACGATATCGCCTCAAGATTATTGGCGTTGTGTCTATAAGTTTGGGAAGTTGCATTTTCTGATCATCGCTGTTGCCAGTTGCACCCACTGTGCGCTAAAGACCAAAATGGTGGTGCCCACGAGAAAATTGAGGAATGCAGTGGCGAGACTCAAAGCATAGCGTATTTTGCAGCTCTAGCTGAGACCACATGCTTGCAGACCGATCCACCCTTCATCGCAATGCACGTCACTGTGAAGTTTCGCAGACGACGCAAAACAAGTGAGAGTTACGTGCCATCCAGTGTGTTCTGAAGCTCCAAGACCTGCGAGATAAGCCTGGCTTTTTCTTCGACTTCGTCCGGACTCATGTCGGGGTCGAGAGCTGCAGAGGAAACATAGTGTCGACCATCCAGAACCAGAAGTTTGGTGAGGGCAGACGAGTGATGGGGTTACTCACATGTTAGTGCGGGGCTGTTGCTACCATTTGTGTAAGTCGAGGGAATGGACTCCACACTGTGCGTTGCCAGTGCGCTGCTTGCAGACACTGATGTGTCAAACTCGCTTTCGTCTGTGAAGAGGATGGACATCATCTCGCTTGCATGCCTTCCAGATCTGAACTCGCATGGTACCTCATTATAAACATTCTAAACTTGTTGTTCATGGCAAGGTGCAGAAAACATCACAGTGAAGGATTACATATACAGGGTGTTTCAGAGAACGCAGGCCAAATCGCTCCTGCAAAAACTACTCCTCGCAACGAAAAAAGGCATGTGGCATTTTGGTCCTGGGCCAGGGGCCCATTTAGGAAAATGATTAAGTCCAGGATAATTAAGTTGTTACCGTAAAATCCCGAGAGATGCCCCACCCCGAAAGATAGCCCACCCGTATTTTTGGCTTGATTTGCTATATTCTTTTAAACACCGAAAAATAGCCCACTACTAGTAATCAGTGTTGGGAAGTACTTCAAGTACATTGTACTTAAAGTACTACTTCAAGTAGGTTTAGGAAACTTGTACTTTACTTGAAGTACATTCTCTGAGTATGTACTTTTACTTTACTTGAGGTGTTTTGTTCGGGTACTTTCCGAGGAAAGTACAATTTCCGACTTCAAAGTACATTCTCCGAATTTGGTTTTGTTAAATTTGTGTCACGAAATGATGCTTTGTGAACTCCGAAGAAATACTGGGTGGGATATTCTACTTTCACCAGAGACGTGAGCAGACGACGCATCGCTCCGCTTGTTCTGGTGGCGGCTTCCCCGTAGCTTTTTGAACTCGGGCTACTTCTCGGTCGGTCAGCGCAAGCGAGGAGGTTTAAAATATTAGGAGAGCAAAATGAATCATAATCTAGCACCTGAAACTATGGTGCGGAACAATTACACGTTCAAGTCCAAGAAAACGACAACAGAGGAGAACGTCACAATGTTTTGAGACATTCTCTTTTTTCTTTTGCTTCGACTTGAAAGTTCCTTAATTTTTCGCACCCCAATCTCAGGTGTCACATTATGATTAATTATCACCAGCTCGCTTTCACACTCACTGTTTTTTTTAATTAAAAGAGGACACTCCTCTATGAGCTAGAGGATTGCTTACGGAAGCTACAGCGCTGACGTTATGCTCTCTCCTAGTACATTTAACTCCCTTGAGTGCAATATTCCAGTGCAAGCGGTGCCAAATTCAGAAAAGACTTCTGAATTTGGCTCCATTCCTGAAAATAACTACTCTGTGGCCACTTGACCTGGGCAATGCATACCAGTTCAAAATCACTGTATAGAGGAATTAAAGGACATCATGAAAGATTGTGTTAAAATACTTGTACTTTGCTTTTAAAGTACATTGTATTTATAGTACTTTACTTCAGGTACATTGCACCCAGTGTACTATCGGGGAAAAATGAAATGCGAACAGAGGAGCGCGTGACTTGCCGTACAGGATGCGCCACCTGGAAGTGAGCCTAGGAGCGAGGGTGCGTGGCCTACTCCGATGTGGTCACGCCTTCGCTCGGCGCTCCCCAAGCTTCGGCAGCGCGCCTCTCAGTGCGCTGAAAGCTGTCACCGCTATCTTTGTCTGCTCGGCGTGTGGGCCAAGCTTCTTCGCACCGCACGCTCTGAGCCAGCAAAGATAGCGGTGATAGCTTTCAGCGCACTCAGAGGCGCACTGCCGAAGATGGGGAGCGCCGAGCGAATGGCGTGAACACATCGGAGTAGGCCACGCACCCTCGGCCCTAGGCTCACTTCCAGGTGGCGCAGCCTGTACGGCAAGCCACGCGCTCCTCTGTTCGCGTTTCATTTTTCCCCGATAGTACTTTTTACTTTACTTGAAGTACATCACGTCTCATTTACTTTGTACTTTACTTGAAGTACCTTTTATATGTACTTTACCCAACACTGCTAGTAATAGTAGTGTTGTGTATACTGTAAAAACCCGAATATACTACGAGGTTGTATTTTTTTTTTCAAATATTGCTATGTAAAATTTGGAGGCTCGTATTATACGCGGGTCCTAAAAATTTTCAGCTTCAATGAGGCGCGATCTAACGCTGTTTGACGTAGTTTCGGTTTCGAAACAATAAGGCATTCAAAACAGCTATCATCATCATTAAAATCACAATGTCCGAGGCGCCACCATCCGTCCACAGTCAGGCTCGGCAATGGCGTCGGCGCGAAAACAATAATCGGCCGCCTTCAAAGAAAAGTCCTTTTGGTTGCGGAAGGAATCGGCAACAGGGCAGCTGGACTACAATTCGCCATAAATAAGGGCAGCATCCGCGGATGGAGACGACAAAAAGCAAGCTCTGTTTGTGTGCAACAGAACGAGAAGCTTTAGGAGCCCAAAGAATGGCGTGTTCGCCGACGTCGAGGCAAGTCTGGCGCGACTTTGTAAAAGAGCAACGTGAACGGCACTTCGCCCTAACTTTGTAGAAGAGCAACATGAACGGCACCTCGCCGTAAACACCGGGCTGCTGCATGAGAACTTTGGTGAGCCGACATTGGGTTACTCGCTTTATGCGCTGCGCCAAGATTTCACTGCGTCGGCGCTCGCTCGTCGCTCGTTCTTTCAAGTGCGGGATTTCAAATGCGCTCGACGGCACTGAGGACTACTGCCTTTGGGAGGAGGCGTCGGACAAGGAGTCTGACGGACGTGATGACAGTGATTAAGGTTCAATTATGACGCAAATAAACGTTTTTCTTAAGACTTCCAGGGTCGTACTTTACGCGGAATATTTTACGTAGTCCTGATTTTGCTTCGTATTATACGTGGATATTTTTTTTTTTCATGGTCCTCAAATTGTTTTGTGTTATTCGCGGGTTTTACGGTACTCTTCTACTGGTCCGTCGTTCTTTTGTGCTGTATTCTCGTTCCAACAAGCTTCGAAGGACACAACCTAAAAATATCCATTTTTTAAAACTTTTCTTGATTGTGCACCGAAAGTTAGCCCACTCCATATTTTCACCCGATTTGCTCTTGATGTTAGGTGGGCTATCTCTCGGGATTTTACGGTAATTACTTTTGCGTAATCAACTTTTTTAATATTGTGTTTAAGGGCATGGTTTGAATTAGAAAATTGCTCAGCACCATCGAAAAACACTAAATCAACAAATTTCATAAAGATAGAAGGCACGCGAAGCATTTTATGGCTTTCTGAAAAACCGCACAAATCTCGACGGGTTTTTAAGTTTCGGTTTGCTATCGGAGCGCATCTCGGCCCAGCGGCACCGCGCCCGTGGAGAGATAGTGCAACCAGACTCTGCTGCGTCGCGCGATGACAGCGCAGCAGAGGTTGGTTGCACTATCTCTCCACGGGGCGCGGTACTGCTAAAGCCGAGATGCGCTCCGATAGCTAGCCGAAACTTAGAAACTCGTTGAATTTGTTTGTTTTCTTCAGAAAGCCACAAAATGCTTCGCGTGCCTTCTATCATTCTGCGATTTCTTGATTTAGTGTTTTCCGATCATGCTGAGTAATTTTCTAATTTAAACCATGGCCAATATGGCCATGGTTTACCTTTATTCTGATCATGCTGAGTAATTTTCTAATTTAAACCATGGCCTAATTTAAACCATGGCCACACAATATTAGAAAGTTAATTACCCAAAATAATTAACAACTTAATTATCCCGGACTTCAATAATTTTCCTAAATGGGCCCCTGGATCAGGACCAAAACGCCACAAGCCTTTTTTTCGTTGCGATGAGTAGTTTTCGCAGGAGTGATTTGGCCTGCGTTCTCTGAAACACCCTATATATTCTAGTGCTGCGGATCATGGTGTAAAATTTACAAAGTTGGTTCCAAGTTACTGAATTCAAAAAATAAAATCTTTGAGCTTTCGTTGTTATTTTTCTATTGAACAGCCATTGCAGTTCTGTTCATGCAAAATGGCGACATCTCCGTTACACCATGCTCTATACATGATTTAGATATTTCAAAGTTTTCTTTTTATCATGTCGCCACAAATGGTGCACGGCCTGCGTGCTGAGCCATCGAGGGGTCAGTCGACATAATTGTAATTCTTGTTTCAGTAACGTAGACCTGCAGGACTGGCCCTAGCGCCATCAAAAGTGGGGTGCCGCCGCATCCCCTCTCCCCTTTCTCTGAATTTTTTTAGCTTTTTGAATAATTTGAACACGGCGCCCGATACAACGCTATATATGCTCGAGCGCCGTTCTTTTTTGTGATACGTTTCTTTTTTTACAATACGGTCGTATTACAATATATGGCCGCACCTAGTATATACTTGGTGCGACCACATTACGATATGGTCGCACCTAGTATATAAGGGCCTCTAAAAATGAGAAGGGGCGCCACGGCCGGAGTTGGCCCAGGGCGCTTGATGGTGTAGCCCTGTAGACCTCCTTGACCGATGAGGAACCCTGCGCCACACTTGAGGCTCACCG
>JAZHYW010002654.1:0-59764 GCA_037355805.1 Ixodes ricinus
TTGACGGGCGTCCTCCGCCCGGCATATGACGTCTGCTTGTATAATGCTCAACCGTGTTATCTTCAATATAAGGTAGGATTGTGTCAAGTGGGGTGAGTGGCTCACGGGCATACAAAAGGTAGTAAGGAGAGTAACCGGTAGTAGCCTGACGTGCGGTATTGTAAGCGTAGGTTACATACGGAAGGACGGTGTCCCAATTAGTGTGGTCCTCCGAAACATACATAGAGATCATGTCCGCTAGAGTGTGATTGAGGCGTTCGGTTAGCCCATTGGTTTGAGGGTGATATGCAGTTGTGACGCTGTGAACGGTTGATGCGAGGCGCAAGACGTCTTCGAGGAGGTTTGAAATGAACGGGGTGCCTCGATCGGTGATGATTTGCTGGGGAGCTCCGTGACGTAACAAAATGCTGTGTAGAAAGAAGTTGGCGGCTTCCTGGGCATTGGCAGCTGGAACGCACTTGGTTTCGGCGTATCGCGTCAGGTGGTCGATGGCTAGGATAATCCACTTGTTGTTCATGGTCGATCGA
The DNA here is from genome assembly GCA_037355805.1 of Ixodes ricinus. Classification (NCBI taxonomy): domain Eukaryota; kingdom Metazoa; phylum Arthropoda; class Arachnida; order Ixodida; family Ixodidae; genus Ixodes; species Ixodes ricinus. The sequence continues at coordinate 528 of JAZHYW010002654.1, forward strand.
GGAAAGGGGCCGAGAAAGTCTATGCCGACGCGTTGAAATGGCCGATCAGGTGGGACAAGAGGTTGTAAAAGTCCCGATGGCTTTGTGGTGCGGGATTTCTTTGTTTGGCATTGGTGACATGCTTGAACGTACTTGCTGATGGTGCGGGTCATGGCGGTCCAAAAGTAGTTCTGGCGGATTTTAAAATAGGTTTTGGAGAATCCTAGGTGCCCGGCTGAAGGGTCGTCATGATGAGCTTGAATAATTTCTCGCTGTAGTTGTGACGGAACAACTAGAAGCCAAGTTCGTCCTTGGTGGTTGTAGTTACGGCGGTACAGAATGCCATCCCGAAGTACGAAGAGTCGGGAGCGCCGTTGGGTCTGTACTGTGGGGTTCTTTAGCGTGCCGTTGAGGTGTTGAATTATAGGCTTCAAAGATTTGTCGGACGATTGAGCGGCTCCAATGTCGAGAGTGTCCAAGACTGCCATGGTATCTCGTTGGGCGACAGGAGTGGAACTGAGTGTTGAAACCGGTAGTGGACACCTAGAGAGGCTGTCAGCATCAAGGTGGCGTTTCCCGGATTTGTACAGGACGTTGAAGTCGTAGTCTTGTAACTTGAGTGACCAACGTCCAAGGCGTCCTGAAGGATCTTTGAGAGTGGCCAACCAGCATAAAGCATGGTGGTCAGTAACAATAGAAAAGTGGCTGCCGTAGAGGTAATGACGAAATTTGGAAATGGCCCATACGACGGCTAGGCATTCTCTTTCAGTGATAGAATAATTGCGTTCGCATTTGGTAAGGGTGCGGCTGGCGTAGGCGATGACGTGCTGGGTGCCAGAGATAGTTTGGGCCAAAACTGCACCGATTCCATATCCGCTGGCGTCTGTGCGAATCTCGGTATCTGCCCCTGGAACAAAATGGCCGAGTACAGGTACGGTTGTTAGTGCCAGTTTGAGGCCTTCGAAAGCCTGGGTCTGCTCCGTACTCCAGTGGAAACACATGTTGTTGCGAAGTAGCATGTTCAAAGGTTCGGCCAGATTAGCGAATCCTGGTATGAATTTGCGGAAGTATGTGCATAGGCCGAGGAACGAGCGCACGTCTTTTAAGTTCTTGGGCTGTGGGAAGTGAGAGACGGCGGCTGTTTTTTGGGGATCCGGGCGAACTCCATCAATGCTGACTATATGACCAAGGACTTTAATTTCTCGAGCTCCAAATATGCACTTTTTTGAGTTGAGTTGTAAACCAGCGGATTGAAAGCAATCAAGCACTTGTTGCAGGCGGTGCAAATGCTGTTCAAAATTTGCTGCAAAAACAACGACATCGTCAAGATAACAGAGGCATGTTTTCCACGTGAGGCCCCGGAGTAGTGTATCCATCATCCGCTCAAATGTTGCTGGCGCGTTGCAGAGACCGAACGGCATAACCTAAACTGGTACAGTCCATCAGGTGTAATAAAGGCGGTTTTCGGTTTGTCTGCGTCAGCCACAGGGATTTGCCAGTATCCGCTGCGGAGATCCATGGCGGAGAAAAAGAAGATCCTTGCAGAGTGTCGAGGGTGTCGTCTATGCGGGGGAGAGGGTAGACATCTTTCTTTGTTATTTTGTTGAGGCGGCGGTAGTCTGCGCAGCCGCCAATGCCCAAGGAGCAGCCCACCTCTTTCTAATCAGCATTTTATTACATCACGGGGCTCCCCATTAAATCATCACCGATCAAAGCACCCCGTTCGTTTCAAACCTCCTCGAAGACGTCTTGCGCCTCGCATCAACCGTTCACAACGTCAAAACTGCATATCACCCTCAAACCAATAGACTTACCGAACGCCTCAATCACACTCTAGTGGACATGACCTATATCTACGTTTCGGATGGCCACAATAATTGGGACACCGTCCTTCCGTATGTAACATACGCTTGCAATTCCACCCGTCAGGCTACTCCGGGTTACTCTCCTTATCACCTTTCGTATGCCCGTGAGCCACTCACCCCACTTGAAACAATCATATCTAATACTAAGCAGAGACAAACCGGTTGAGCATTATACAGCACATGTAAAATGCCGGGCGGATGACGCCCCTCAACTCGCCTTCATTAACACCTTCCAATCTCAGCAGCAGCAATTACGCCACGCTGACCTCTATCGCCAGGCCCATTACAACATTGGAGACTAGATTCGTTGGTGGACCCCTTCACGCACCCCCGGACTCTGTGAGAACCTTATGAAGCGCTTCGTAGGCCATTCTGTGTTCTGCGCCAAATCTAGCCAACCAACTATGATGTAACCCCAGTTTTATCACCTCGAGATCGCCACTCCAAATCAGAGCGATATTGCTCATATCGCCCCTATGAATACATACTACCGCCAAGACAAGTGCCGAAACGGCGGTTCTTTCGAAGGCAGAAGGATATTGTTGGGAAAGAAGTGGATGGCGAAGAAGATGACTGACGCAGGTGGAATGGGCGTGCGTCGTCTGTTCCCCGGAGGACATTGATTTTGGTGGCACAGCATTGCGTAATGCCACGCGCGTCGGCGAGCAAGCGCGTGCGTGGCCGAGTGGTTATCGCGCTTGACTGTCGCGCGGAAGGTGTAGTTTCGATTCCAGCTAGCGGACTGGCCCTCTTATTTATTATTTCAACTTGGCCTTCTCGTAAGTTCATGAACATTCTCGTCTGATCGAGTCCCGAACGTTGTACGCACCGAAAGTTCTACGCCGAACGATCCAGAAACCCACGAGGGTACATAAGCGATTCCGCAATGCGAGTGGAAACAGATTTTCGCCCCAGCGTTCGACTCTGCTGTCACGCCGACTTCGACGCCCGCGACGCTCTGCTTTCTTCTGTTACCTTTTTATTTTCTGGGCACAAGTTCGCCCCATTAAACGTCTAGTTTCTTCAGTTATTATCGCCTCATCAATTGTCATTCGCTGACATTTTGGTGGAGGTGCTGGGTATTTGCGTTCTATGCCCGTGGACCGCACCCCTCCGAAAACACGCCGGCCAAGTGACGTACTCATCCCCGGGAGGCTACCCTTCGCAGAAGACCAGACCAAGGCCCGGTCAAGTCGCCGTAACCAAGGCCTACCACCGGAACTCGGACACTTGCCACAGAAATCAAAGAAGACCGCGACGATGACCGCTCCGCCCGTCGTTGTCCTGCCTGTCGCCCCCTGATCGCCGACACCTTTCCATGGCGGAAAAGGGCCAAGTAGATCCATTCCAATCTGCTGGAACGGTGCGGTCGGAGGAGCAATCGGCTGCAAAAGACTTGCCGGCTTCGTCCGCGGTTTGTTACGTCGCTGGCACTCGTGGCACGATCGGGTGTAGAGGTGGACGGCTTTGGGGAGCTCTGGCCAGTAATACTTTTCACGAATACGGGCCATTGTTCGACTGTAACCGAGGTGTCCGGACATCGGGTCGTCGTAACATGCTTGGAAGACCTCCTTTCGAAGGTCGGTGGGGATTACCAGCAACCACGGTGTGTTGTTGTCCACGAAGTTCTCTTTGTAGAGTACACCTTGTAGAATGCCGAAGGTCGGCAGTACTCGTGAGAAGACACGTGGCACGGTACTCCGCCCCCTTCCAGGTGCTCGATTAATGCGCGCAGCTCAGAATCCTCTCGTTGACGTCGGGCCATGTCGTCGGTGTTCACTGCGCCCAGGAGACACTCGTCGTCATCGTCGTCACTGCTGCCGGAAGGTGTTGCGACGGGAGCTCTGGATAAGCAGTCGGCGTCGCTGTGCTTGCGGCCTGACTTGTAGACCACGGTCATGCTGAACTCTTGTAGTCTTAGACTCCATCGAGCAAGCCGTCCTGACGGGTCCTTGAGGTTCGCAAACCAGCAGAGCGAGTGGTGGTCCGTGACTACGCGGAACGGGCTCCCGTATAAGTACGAACGAAACTTCGTGATTGCCCAGACGACCGCAAAGCATTCTTTCTCAGTCGTGGAGTAATTTATCTCCGCCTTGAATAATGTCCCGACTTGCGTAGGCGATGACTCGCTCCGTGCCTTCTTTATACTTGAACCAGTATCGCGTCAAGTCCTGGGTTACTTGCGTCCGTGTGAATCTCGGTTTCCGCATTGCTGGTCGGAATGTCCAAGAACCGTAGGAGCCTGCAGTCGTCACTTCAGTTTGTCGAATGCTGCTGCTGCTCCTCGGCCCATTCGAACTTCTCGGCGTCCTTCGTGAGGTTTGTGAGCGGCGCGGAAATCCTTGCAAAATCCTGAACGACGCGTCGATAGTAGGCACATAGTCCAAGGAAGCTTCTCACGGTCTTCTTGTCTCTTGGCGCTAGAAATTCTGCGACTGGCGCTAGTATTCTCTGGGTCTGGGCGAATGCCTTCGTTACTAACCACGTTACCTATGAAATTCAGTTCGTCATAAGCGAACCGACACTTTGACAGATTGAGGGTGAGTCCGACGGTCCGTGTGGCTTGGAGAACAGCTTTGAGTCGTCGCAAAGTGGTCGTCGAAGTCGCTGGAAAACACTACGACGTCGTCGAGGTAGATGAGACAGCTCTGCCACTTCAGTCCTGCCAATCCGGTGTCCATTACACGCGGGGAAGTTGCTGGCGCCATGCATAGTCCGGAAGGGCATCACCTTGAACTCATACAGTCCATCCGGCGTGACGAAGCCTGTCTTCTATCGGTCTCATTCGTCGACTTCGATCTGCCAGTAGCCGCTCTTCAGGTCCACCGATAAAAAGTATTGAGATTAGAGCAGCCGATCTAACGTGTCGTCAATGTGGGGCAGTGGAAATACGTCTTTCTTCGTCACTGCGTTCAGCTGCTCGTAGTCCACGCAGAACCTAAGCGTCCCGCCATTTTTCTTAAACAGTACGACTGGAGAGGCCCATGGATTGCTTGAAGGTTGGATTATGTCGTCGTTCAGCCTCTCTTGAACTTGCTCCTGGATCACCTCCCTTTCCTTAACGGAGACGTTTTATGGAGATCGATGCACAGGCGCGAGTCGTTCTTGGTCAAGATACGGTGCTTCCGCAACGGCGGTTTGACGCACCTTCAAAGACGTCGAAAAGCAGTCACGGTATGCGGCTGGGAGGTCAATCCGCTTCCATCGTTTCCGGCCCGGAAGCTTAGGGTCAATGATGAGCAGCGCCGGCGACGTACTGTCTTGGCTGAGATGGCGAGGGTCCGTCAGCAATGACGGACGATCTCGGTGGAGTTTCGGAGTTATTCAACGCAGGGCCAACGGCTGCACCTTTCGTGAGGTGTTGCGCTTCGTTTCGGAAGTTCGTCACGAGGACCACAGTGCGGCCATCTTGAAGTTCAGCTACTCCTCTAGCGACGCCTATTCCTCTTCCTAGAAGCAACTGGAGGCTCCCCTCGAGCAGAACGTCGCCGCAGAATGCTACGGTGATCCCTACGGGCACGAAAACACTTGACCACGGTGGCAAGTTCACGTGGCTTGCGAGGACTTGGACCGCGGATGACGTCGCTTTGGGTTCCTCCGGCACTATTGCAAAACGACGAATTTCACAGGGCACGTCTCACCGTGGATCTCGACCCGAGCAGGACATCTTTCGACTGGTGTAATCAGGTGTCCTCCGGCGGTTCGTATTTGAGGTCCATCCCACGGCGTCATGACTTTTTGAAGGCGGCGGGAGAGCCTCCCACTCAAGACTGAGTAGTCTGCTCCAATGTCCACGAGTGCTGATGTATCGTGGCCGTCGATGACGACGTTTAGGTTGTTGGAAACCGTTGGAGGCACGTCGTTGCGTTCCGGAGCGTCGGGAGGGTGGGAGCGCTCCGTCGTTCTTGAAGGCTCTTTACTGCAGTCATCTTCGGCAGCGCCACCTCCAGGCGTTGCCGCACTTAGTTTTCCCAGTGACGAAGGGGAGACAGGCTCTCTCGGCGGGTCGTGGCGCTGGAGACGCTGAACGTCTGGGCGTTGGTGAGCGGGACTCATGGCGGAGAGGCGGCGTAGAAGATGGCGAACGTCGGAAGTACTCTTTGATGTCGCGAGGGCGTTCGTCGTACCTTGGGCGCGGGTCGATCGGGTGGAACCCGCGGTCCCAGTTGTCGGTAGGGGCATCGGCGGTAAATGTGTTCGGCTTCCCCGCAATGATAGCACAAGGGGCGTCGATCGGCCGCCCTCCACACGTGGGTCCTTCGTGGCGCGTCTTGTTCGGGGCGGACGTACGCGCGATCTTCCTGGCGTCCGGAATACTGCGGCGCTGGAGGTTCTCGTCGAGGGGGCGCCGTATACGGGTGAGCACGTAGTTGTGGACGTCGGGTAGCTGCGGCGTAGCTCAGCTTTGTTGGTTCAGGAGCGGCGCTGGCGAGAACCTCTGGCTGCAGCGCCTGCAAATGCTCTTCTCGGACAATCTCGGTGACGGAGGGAGTAGCCGGGCTTGTGGCACCAGGTAGGAGCTTCCTGAGCTCATCCCGGACGACGTCGAGGATGATCTGCCGCAGGTGTTTGATGCCGACACCATCGACATCGGAGTGAGGTGGCGAGACAGCCGCAACTGTTGACACACCGGCGAACCGTTGATAGTGCACAGCTCTGACCTGCAGCGCTCGCTTGATGTTGGTCGCTTTGGCCGCGAAGCCGCCTACCGTCGTCGGGGGGCTGCAAACAAGGCCAGTGAAGATTTCAGTTCTCACGTCCCTCATGAGGAAGCGCAACTTCTCCTCGGTGGCTTTCGGGTCGGCGCGTGTACACAGTCGTACCACGTCTTCGCCGTGGCTTATCACGCTTTTCTCTGGGGCTTCTGTCCGAGTCTGGAGCAAGCCCTCCGCATTATGTCGCCGGTGCTGGTTCGAAAAGGTTCACTTCAACTGGGTGGCGCAGATATCTTACGAAGTGAGTGAAGCCTCGTTGTTTTCAAACCAGTTCCTTGCGGTGCCTTCCAGCGAGAAGTAGAGTTTCTTGAGGCGTCGCTGGGCGTTCCATCTGTTGAGGCGGGCCACGAGGTCATAGTGAAGGATTCCGTCGTCGACGTGTTTATATATTTCGCCATGGAAAGGTGTCGCCTATCGGGGAGTGATGGGCAGGACAACGGCGGGCGGAGCGGTCATCGTCGCGGTCTTCTTCGTTGATTTCTGCGGCAAGGGTCCCAGTTCCAGTGGTAGGCCTTGGTTACGGCGACTTGACCGGGCTTTGGTCTGGTCTTCCGCGAAGGGTAGCCTCCCGGGGCTGAGTACTTCACTTGGCGGGCGTGTTTTCGGAGGGTGCGGTCCATGGGCATAAAAGGCAATACCCAGGACCTCCACCAAAATGTCACGAATGACAATTGATGAGGCGATAACAACTGAAGAAACTAGACGTTTAATGGCGCGAACTGTTGCCCAGAAATAAAAAGGTAACAGAAGAAAGCAGAGCGTTGCGGGCGTCGAAATCGGCGCGACAGCCGAGTCAAACGCAGGGGCGAAAACTGATTCCCGCTCGCCCTTATGTACTACCGTGGTTTTCTGGATTGTTCGGCGTTAAACTTTCGGTGCGTAGAACATTCGGGACTCGATCAGACGAGAATGTTCTCGAACATACGAGAAGGCCCAAAGTAGCAAGAAAAAATAAAGGGCAGTTCGCTAGCTAGAATCTAACCAACACCTTCTGCGCGAGAGTCAAGCGCGATAACCACTCGGCCATTCACGCTCTTGCTTGCCGACGCGCGTGGCAATATATACATTTCCTCATTAAATACCCATATATTTTGACCTTCACTTTTCATAGACAAAAACCACGTCTAGGAGCAGAAAGCGAAAATTGTTTTGTGTATGTTTATACAGCCGGAAGTTAGTCTGCCTCAGTGGGCGTCTGGTGTCTCAGCTGTAGATGAGCAATTTAGCCAGTGCGGTGCAACCGCTAGCCTGGGGTATTTAGCGTGCACCACACAGTAGTGATAAACGACCGCAGGCCAGAGGTACCGATGCCGCTCAATCAAGTTGTGCCGAAACGCAAAGTTGCGTCTTTCATCGTGTTGTTTTTTAGTGTTTGCGGCTGATCCATTGAACGCAAAGGGTAAATCTTACTGTACGCTATTAGTATGCGTGTGGGTATTTGCGCGTCGATTAGCCTTTACTTGCGGTCTGACTCAATTTTGAACAAAGTATACGAAGGCCGCCTGCAATCTTGAAGCGGACGAGAGGGTGACACCGTTGATGGGCGAAGGCGAGAAGGGAAAGACTAGAAATAAAAAGTGCGTGGGCGAAAAAAAGGGATAAGAGTCACTGCCTTTCTTCAGGCCGGTGGTCACATCAGTGCTTCATTACGTATTATTTTGTTTTAAATCTTACGTTCTGTTTTCGTCAAGAGTCACCGATATATGTATTGCATCTTTAAGAGTTTACATATTTGTATAAGGAACGGTGAAAGGTATGATTTTGCGGTTGGTGAAGTTGAGTTCCACAGCCTGGCCGACGTGATTTATGGACCTAATCGTAACGACCAGCCGGGCAACTACGTAAACTTTTGTTGCTTAACACTTAAAATGGTGAAATAGACGTTTCTACTGGGACACTTGATCAGCGGCATTCCAAACCACTAAATGAATATTTTTTTTATAAATACCTTGAACAATTGAGAAGTTTAGTAGAGCGCTAAACGTATGTCCGTGCATAAATACAAGGCGGGAGCTATCTTGAAAGAGGAAAATCGCACATGTGCAAGATCGCACCGGTAGCCTTGCGAATGCTACACGAGTTATATTTTAGCGCGCTGTTGCACTTCTTGGCGCTCAATGTATTTAAAAATATGTGATTCAGTGGGATCGATGATACTCAGCAAGTTTATCATTAAAACCGAATGCCTATTTTTAATAATTAAAAGTTAATTTAAAAAGTTTACTCAATTATTCGACTGATCGCTATGATTAGCCCTCATACTATGCACCCCTGACCGTAGAACTCCCCTGAACACCCCGGATAAATGTAACTGTCATAGTTTTTTTCTTTTAAACAAATCTATAAAGCGTAAAAAGCACGCCCTTTATGTGTTTCATGTGAAGCGTGGCAAGGAGTCCAAGAAGCAGACTTGCACCCGTCATTCGAAGGATGCATGTTGCAGTGACCTGTAAATAACGCAAGAAAAAATAAGGAGAGGGTGCTGTGTGAAGCAACCTTGAAGGCTGTTTTACACAGTCCCTTTTTCTTAGGTTAAGTAGCTTTAATGAAACTTATGTCTCCTTACACGACAAGTCACCGGTACATCTGTACTTCATATTAGGCGTGGCTACCAGTTCAAGGAAATAGGCTTGAACTTGGAATTCGAGACACGAATGTTTCGGTCTTCTGCACGTAACGTAAGAAAACGAAAACAAAAAAAACTGTCATATGTGAACGTGCCTTCATTCAGATGGATGAGGCCCTACGCTGGTCATGAAAATGACAATTAATGCCAATGTTTGAATTCAGATTGTACCGCTTGGTCGCTCTCACGGTGGAAAAAATACATTTAGGTAATGACTCCCTGTCGGGCGAGGCGACCACATTATGTTCGGCGCACCGAGCGCACCTCACTCGCACGGGGATAGATGGCGCCCACGTATAGAGGGTTTGTGAAAGCTTGTATAGTGGCTTGTGAAGAAAAATACGCATTATTTACTTTGTCCCTGTGTACTTGTTTGGTGAAATGATAGATTTATGTTGGCGCATTGGCACTTATTGATTCCCCCCCCCCGTGTGGTTGCTGTTTCTTAAACGAGAATATTCCGGTAGTCACTAAACGTAACAAAATGCCCGTAAAAGTACAAAACTTCCTGACAAAATCTACTAGGTTTTCAATATTTTAGAGTGACTTAAAATAATTCCGTTCAACAGCTGGGTAGTGCTCGAATGTTCTGTCCTACAGCATGTTTGGTGACAGTTGCGTGAATTGTTTTACGTACATTGTGTGGCCTTCTAAAAGCCCCGGGGATTTTTTTCCACCGTGCTCTTGCCTTATTAAAAAATATAATAACGACACATAGTGGGTCCTAAATAATTATTTGCATGCACAGAAAAGTATTAGCGTTACAAATGGTTTATACACACGATACCAACTGGTACTGTGGTACATACAGACCATAATAGCAGAAAACATTTCTATTTATGATGACAAAGTAACTGAAAAGTTGACAAGTACGATGACATACTAACTGAAATAATGACACAGGGACTGAAAGTCAAACAGTAGTAGCGTTAATAGGACATAAATTACTTTCCATCGTTAAACTTTCAACATGAAGTCACGCCCCCCCCCCGTCTTACAGGTTTTACATGTTTTACAGAACCTGTAAAGTACTTCGGGCAGTCAGGGAAAATGCTCGGAACGAGCGTCCGCAGATAGCACAGTCTGCTCTGCAGCGTGGATGAGAAATCTCCCACCGAACTCCGCATGATACCATTTCAATATTAGTTCGTCTGGGAAGTGCTTGAAACAAACATGATCACTAGGTAGTAACTTGCGATCGTCCCTCGGGTTGCACGGCGCCACTGCTCCAGGCGAGAGTCATTCCATGGAGCTTTAAACAAGGACACTTGGTCTGCACAGTTCCGGTACCCCGAATTGAGGATGTGAACGAAGCACATTTTTTCCAGCCTTATAACATAACGTCTTCTTCCTGTGAAGGCTCACCTTCATACACGATGGTGGCACCTGTCATCGACACAGCACCAAAGAAAAAATACGAGGCCAGCCATTGGCAGCACACCGCCACCACACCGCCAGACACCGAAAAAGGCGAGCACACTACGACACAGACACCGTGGCCGCCGAGGAGGAACCTCATACCCACGGTGCTGATAGCTCAGCGCCCTCCGGGGCGGCGCGGAACGAACTACTGCTGTTTCGAGGCTATCCAAACTGGATCTGGTCGCTCGCTCCCCGATCGAAGAGCTGCTAGAGTCATCACCTAAATGTATTTCTTCCACAGTGGTCGTTACCTAAAACTATTTATTATATATATTTTATAGAAAACAAACATTGTTTATTTCGCAACAAAAAAAATACGAGTAAAATAAAAATTCAGCAAACGCATTTCCGGCCTAAAATATAAGTTTTAATTCAATTCGGTTGTTTTACAACATTGTGTTGAAGGATCGGAAGAAAAAAAAAAGTGTCAAAGGCAGCTGGAGAGCGTTTGGAACCATACACGTCGTGGCGTTTCAACGACAAATAAAATCAATGCATTTATTACATCAGAAAACTAGAAAAGTTCAAAGTTCAGCTGGTTTGCTTTAAACTTTCAAGATGGGTACATGAAGAGTGTTCCCTCTGCATATTGTTAACTTTGTTATTTTAAGACGAAAGCTTTAGTTGTCCCATTACGCGAAAAAGCGGCGGCGTTGTGACCGAAAGAAGGTTACACCAATACGTTGTCAATCACGCGCCTGAGAAATAAAACAAAACAAAAGCACAGTACCGGACATGTTTAGTCACGGAAGCCGTGGAGCCGACGGGGCGCCTCGCCGGCGCAGTATGCGAGCGTAATATAACCGCCAGAGGGCCGTGTGAAAAAGGAAGACTTCGCTGCGTGTAGGAGTGCTTTCGCATTCTCACAGGTAATCATTCTTAAGTGTCTTCGGCTTGTGTTTAATTTTAATCTGATCTGTAGAGTTGCATCATTTTCAAAATAGGCTTCACATGAGGAAGTGCAGGATAGATCACACGTCTCCGTGCCCACGGTTCGTCTCTTCCGTTTTATAGACTCTCGCGCCTATTCATCACTGGCTGTTGTGCGCTTGGACTGAGTCCACTTTGGTCGGTAGGCAGCGGTCCGAGGGCGTGGTGGAAGACCTCGTCCAACGCCCCCCCCCTAAACCTCTGCCATGTCAATGATTGTCGTGGTCGTCGTTGGAAGGGGTCGTCGTAGAAGGTCTGGAAGGCGGTGCTGTATGAGCGCTATGCCGCGGTCCACGTCTTGGCTGGTCACTCTAGCTCACATCCAGTGCCCAAACTCTGGACGTGTCCTAGACGAGGACTGTCCAGGTCGCGGCAGTCATTTGCGATTGTTTTCGGCATCGCCGGCAGAGGCCGTTCCGGTACCCATGGCACGTCCTGCCCAGACTTCTGCTGCGTTACTTGACAAATGTAATGAATTACGATTATAAATTACTCAGCCCCAAATGTAACAAACTACCGCTACCAATTACTTTCGCTGAAACGTAATAGACTGCTTTACTCGCTACGTTACAAGTTACTTTCAGGTTACTTTTTCACACACTTATCCAGAAAACAATAGAAAAAAATTTGATAGTTTTCAAAAATGTTCTGCAACACAACTTCTATTTCACATGCGTCCGTATTATGGTGGTCATTGTAGAATTAAAATATTGTATTTAGGAGAAAGAGTGTCGGTGGACTCCGTTCTACCTGTAAGCTCACAAGGCACTGAAAGCTGCAACCACACCCACCATCCCGCTATCTTACAGCCTCCGAAAATCATTCCTGGAAATATGCAGACAAAGCTAGGGGTGCACATCCTCACTATCAGCGTCTGCTTCCGCTACGATATTCGGAGCTAAAGAAACGATCTACAAAAACGCCCTTTTAACTAGCGTGTGTTAGCAGTTCTTCACAAGAAACTAAAAACATGGTTTTAACGTTACAGTGTATAGCCAATGGAGAATACAGGTGTATCTTCTTACCTTGATGCATTTCCGTAGGTTAGACTTCGTTGTTCCTGCTGATGACAATGAGTTTTTTTGGCAAGCAATGTATGCACTGAAACACTAGGTTTCTATTCTCTTTGATGCCCCTGAATCTTGAATATCTCATTAATAGATGACCATCAAGACGACGCACACTCCATGCCTGAAACCCCAACCAGTCAGAGAAAAAGTGGCAGTTACGGGTTATCAATCGTTCATCGGTTATCACTTTTATGCCAATATTCATGGAGGCCAGCGGAGTTGAGGGCATATAGGGCGAAAGAAGAAGGGCCATCGGCCTCAAAAAAAATAGTGATCACATCAATCACCCTTGATGTCGGCACTTGAGTATAGTTTGAGGAGTGCACTTGACAACCATGACCAGACAAGTAAACCAAAAAAGTATCGTCCGCACCTTCGAAGACGATGCTCTTTGCCTCGCGCCGGGCGCTTTTCAGCCGCACCTCAAGAGAGTGCTAGAATAAAGTAGCGCACATCAGAGACAAGGAGAATTCGACCTCCTCGAGCGAAGCTACATCGTCTGTTACGCGATTTGTGAATCCGCCAATCGAGGAGATATGGAACTGTGTTTGATGTCTGTGCAGGTGGCGGTAGACGTCGAAGAAATTGGAAAGGGTGACACGGTATAAAAGCCAAAAAATAAATAAACACGATGACCTTTCTCGTGCCCGGAGAATAAAAAAACACAATGGAAGGCGATAAAGACTCTAGTCGGTGCTGTCTTACGTAATATTTTGTCCTCTGTATATTTATACACGCCTCACCCATTTTTTTAGTGGTTCAAGTGACCGGTCGCACAAAACAATCCAACCTTTTGCGGCTATCCTTCCCTTCTTGATAATTTATCGTTGTTGAACTTGCTTTTTTCAAGCTGCTGAATGTTCTGCTTGTATTGCTCTAGTTACTGTGGTTTCTCACAGTTTGTAAAAAGTAACGAGTAATTAAAGTAATCTGTTGCCAATTTTTTGTTACCAAAATTCACTTCAAATTACTTCCGAAAAAGTAACGTGGCTTTTACCAAATTACTTGAAAAAGGAATGGATTACAAGTTGTCCGTTACTTATAACAGATTACTTCCCAAGTTTTTTCCTGCCCACTAGATTTGGTTCCGCGGGGTGGCCTGGCCGGTTGCCACCCTCCTTGACTAGGACCGCCACGTGTAATAGGACCCTAGCGTCCAGAGGACCGGGATTCGTTTTTGCGTTGACCGTGATCTCTCTTCGTAGATCGGAAGCAAAACATCGTCATTGGTTTCGGTCATGTGCAACCACTTGTTCTAGAATGTATGAAACATAAAGGATTTGAGGTAGGCACACTCTAGCGCAATATTTACACTCCTCAGGAAGGCGATCCGATTTGTGGGATAATATACAAGGTACAACACTTGAAACTCGAACGAAAGAAAAAAAAATAAGATGAATCTTGTCCACCGCTGCATGACATCGCTATCAGCTGTCAGCAACGTCGCAGGTTGTACCGCCTGTTTGGTGGCGAGGGGGCTACGCGACCGGGTTGTCGTCGGCATCGGTCCGATCCTGCAAAAAGTGATCTTCCAGGATGTGGAATTGTTTAAGGTCAGTCGCATGAGTTGTTCCTGCGGACTCACCACTGGAATGGCGGATTAGTGTGCATATAAGCGGGGAAAGCTTTTTGCGGACACAGAATAACCATCCCACCTGTTGGCCAGTGAGGCTATGAAGCCTTTTGCCGTGTCACTCAGGGGTTGAGTGCTCCTAAGAGCCAAGTCTGCCATCTTGAACTGCAGGCTAAGGCGTTCCTGCTTGAACTGGTTGGACTCCTGATGTCTGGAAACGTCGACATTCTCCCGGGAATCCTTAAAGTTTATAGTGAAACGCGTCTGCGGGTAGTCTGCGAACTTTGTTTAGTTGCGGTACGGTTACCTGGGGTCTGGCGAACGGAGAGTGTTCATCATGTGAAAAGCAAGCTCTCTGCCACAAATTGAGCTGGGCAGGGTTGAGCCCGGTTGACGGTTAACGGTGGTACGGGTGGCGAAGGCCATTTCCGGGAGGTTCGCATCCCAGTCCTTGTGGCGCTCCGAATGAGCAACAAGCATCATTTTAAGGTTTTGATTTACACTTTCGGTTATATTTGCCTATGGATGATACAACGAACTTTGTTTGAGCTGAATTTTCTAAACCACGCATGCATTGACGACCACTGTACTTGTGAAACTTGAAGCATTGCCTGAGATTAGACTTGCCGAAAAAACGAAACGTGTGAAGACTTAAGGAGGCAGTCCAATATTTTTTGCAAGTCCAACTTTTTGCTAAGGGTGAAATGGTCTGCTACTACGAACAAGTACCGGTTTCCACGTTGGCTATGTCAAGATGGACTCATGACCTAAAAGCAACAGATCTTCCAAGGGCTCTGGCTCGTGATCGGTTGCATAAGACCTGGGGGTCGACCACCATGTGGCTTTACTTTCTGGTATGACGGGCAACTTCACGCATACCTCAGTACATCTTGCCGCATTCCGGGCCACGTCGCAATCTGGCACAAATTATCGTAAGTTTTGCTCCCATTGCCGTGTCCGGCTAGGGCAGAGCTGTGCACATGTCTGATGAAGGACCGTCACTGCTCAGTAATTCAGAGTCGAACTGTTCATCACCCTTTGGTGTTGACTAGGTTGGATGCTGCCAGCCGGGCAGTCACTTGTTGGCGCAACCCATGGTCGTGCTGGGCCTTGAGAAGATCCTCTCTTGATACCAATGCTCCCTACCATGAGTCAGGTAGTCCTTGTGTTGTATTAACGACTGCAACCAAACCTGGAACTTTTTGCACGTGGTCTTCAGGAAGGGGGCGCGGGAAAGTTCATCAGCAGTTTGGTTGGTAGCACCCGGCCTGTACACAATAGTGTAGTCGTTTTGTTGTAGGGTTTGTGCCGGACGAGCGAGGCGACCAGCGGGGTTCTGAAGTATTTTAAGCCATGAAAACGCTAAATGATCACATTCAGTTTGGAATGATGCGCCATCTAAATACACGTCAAATTGCTTTAACGCATACGCAATGGCCAAGCATCCTCTTTCTGCAATACTGTAGTTACGTTGTTAAGAATCGAGGGCCTGACTTGCGAAAGCAACCGGTCGAAGTACACCGTAATGTTCCTGCAGTAGAACAGCTCCAACGCCGCAATCGCGCCCATCTCTCTGCAAAACGAATGTTTCGTTCTGGTCGGAAACGTGCCGAAAAGCGTTTTCCGTCACTTCATTTGATAAGGCTGTGAACGCGCTTTGTTGCAGTTTGCTCCAACACCATTTTACACCTTTTCCCAGATGATGATGAAGCTGCTGAGAAATCTCAGAGCAGTAATAAATAAAATCTATAGACTACAATCATTCCGAGATATTGCTGTAAAACTTTTTACGTCAATGGGGCACGGGTACTCAGTTAGTGCGAACAATGTTTCTTCATTGACACGGAACGTTCCACTATCAACAACATATCCGAGGTGGTTATTTTGGGCTCGGCCAATGTAACTTTCGATGGGTTGATTGTTAGGCCCGCGTTGCGCATCCCCTCAATCGCGATAGTAAAGTGTTCGAGGTGCTCCTCGAATGTTCGCGAGGAAACAAGAATATCATCCATGTATGCCGTCCCCAATTCGTACTTTACGGTTCCCAGCGCAAGGTTTATTAAACGCTCTAAGCACGCTGGGAAGTTGGACAAGCCAAATGGCAGGCGGATTAACTCGTACAGCCCTCTGTCGCAAATGAAAGCGGTTTTCTGCATGTCTAACACATGCACCTCTATCTGAAGGAATTGCGGCTGCAATTCAACGTAGTGAACACTGTCAAGGTACCGAGCGCATACAATATAAAGGAAAAGCTGAGCAAAGGGCAACTGTCCCGTACTGACACTTCGTTAAGCCATCTGTAACCTACGCAGAGTCTGGCAGTTCCATCTTTTTTGAAGCGAGAATGACAGCAAATGCCCAAGGGCTCTTTGACTGGCGTACTGCATCAATGTCAAGCATCTCCTCAAGAGGTGTGTCGAGGAGTAATCGTTTGTGCTCGCCGACGGGGTGTGTATTGCACATCCAAGGGGGTGCGTTACCGGTTTCAATCCAATGCAGCAGGATATCTCTATTTCCTGTTCACTTCCTGAGCATTGAAGAGAACGGCCACATACGTCCTCCAGCTGTTTTTTTTGGAGGTCAGTGCCAGGACACCTGTACAGGGTATCGGAAATTTCGGATGGTAGGGCAGCTTCAGGCGTTGTGAAGGGGGCTGGGAGGGTTGGGTCAGTAATGCAGTTGTCTCGTTTGGTGAAGGAAGTCAGGGTCCGCCTTGTTTACAAGACGATATCTGCCACCAGGGAGGTCGAGCGTCGTGCCTACGCCTGCAATTAAATCTCGACTCGAGTTCACGGGTACGTCAAGTTCCGGGAGATCCAGAAAGCTCGGATGCCGTTTCTTCTCATTAAATGAAACGTTAAGCCTTACGGCATCGCACGGCGATACTGTAGGACCAGAGGCTAGCTGCAGACGTGTGTTTGCCGAACTAAAGTTTTATTTTTTTATTTTTGCATAGTTCATAAGCAGCGTCCCCTATGAGCGAGATAGCAGCCCCGGTATCCAAAGGCGTGGCACAAGCCAAACAGCAATTAGATCGTCATGAATGGCTCGATCATTTCGATGTTAGCCTTGATTCGACATACCGATGGAAAAGTGATGCTGTGCGCCTGATCCCCGATGTGATAGGAGACATCGGCGGCTCTCAGTGGGGTTCATCGGCGCCAGCCGTTAAAGTTTCCCGCATTTTTGAAAACCGGAGACGACGGACGAAAAAGGGACAACACACAGAACGTCTCAAACGCAGCTACTAAAATTTATTTGAACAGTCGTTTGTTTAACATCTCTCCCACACGTCTTTCGGAACTGCACACGTCACTGGAACTTTTAGCAGAGCACATCTCGTTTTGACTCTTTTTTTTCTAAGTTATTGCGCTTTGTTTGTACACAGCATTGCAAACCAAAAGCCCCACACTACAAAAAAAAAAAAACACTAAAAGCTTTTTGGTTTTTTTCGTCTAGTCTGATAACAATTCAAACCTCCGAACTCACTTCATACACAGAACTGCAACCCAAGCCCCTTTGTCGCACCCCCAAGGTCGAACCCAACGTACAACATCTTCACACACGCTCCAAGGCCTAAGTATCACGTACAAGAACCACTCTTCTAAACAAATCAACCAACAAAAAAAAATAATAAAATAAAATAAAAAACATTACAACAGCAAAAATTTCCGGGTCGCTTCGTCTAGTACAATTGACGGCTGACTGATACAGTTCTGTGTGTTGTCCCCTTTTTCGTCCGTCGTCTCCGGTTTTCAAAAATGTCTAACATCAACCAGCTCGCCTGCCTACTTACTTTATCTTCAAAGTTTCCCGATTTGGTTGGCAACTGACTCCCCGGATTTTCACGTCCCATAGGCTTGCGAGGATTGACCGGATTTTCAAATTCCCACTGTTCATATCCAGTCCTTGTGCCGTTGGTTTGTTTCTTCCTCGGGTTTGTATTTTGGCATTTTCTTGGGAACTGACCGCGCTGTCCACTGTTGTGGCATCGGTCTCAGTTCTTATTTGAGTCTCCTGCACCAGGGTGCTCTTCGGACGTCCTTTAGTGTCCCCGCATCGAACCAAAACTAGAACGCCTCAGGCGTCTTTGATTGGGCATGGGCTCCCGAGTAGTTCTTGGCACCTGGACTCGCCCGGGGCCCTGCCAAGCACATGCGGGCCTCAGAGAGTTGTCTGCCAAAGGCAGTGGAGGATAGATCTTCTGACCCTGAAAGACTTCATTAGTGCTGCGGCATGTCGGAATAGCTTTTTATGGTCTCAAAGGTGCGGCTGTGTAGGTACACGTAGTACCATAGGCGTGCGCACAGGGGGGCAGGGGGCGGCCGCCCCTCTAATTATCTAGGGGGGCGCAAAGTTGGCCCGACACAAGGCGCGACTGCGCCGGCGGTATGGCTTCTGTTTCGACGGCATAAAACACCGACGGGAGGGGGGTGCGCTCGGGGGAAACCACGCACCCGCTAATAAAAATTCTGGGCACGCCTACGCGTAGTACTTTGGGTGACCTTGTCTAAGTACCCGAGCTATAATCTCTGACTCAAAGAATTTATGTTGCGCCTCTCGTGTAAGTTCCTGTAATGCGCAAATATATTGAACCAAGGTTTTGTTTGGATGTTGCGTTCGGGACTTGATTTCGCTAAAAAATTGTTACTCGAAACCAGGAGGCAGGAGCTCTGCTCGGAATTGCCAATCGAACTTCGCTAGCCCCGTGAATGTAGCTTGCAGCATTAACCAGCACGCAGCGCTAGACTGTAGAACGGGTGGTAGTATTCGGCATATCACGAGGGATTCCCAGGCGCCTGAGGCGACTTTGTCGACGTCGAGCTCACCCAGGATGTCGGCGATTGACTTGGCGTCGTTGTAGCCAGTGTAAACCGGCGCCGTCAGCTGGGGATGCAGATTCGGCTCACGTCAACGCTGCATGGTGAGACGCTGCGTGACAGCATCACACATGTCTGCCACCTTCAGTGGCAATTCGGCTTAGGCATCCGACAAGCCTGCTTCGGGATCCTTGCTTGCTTCTGGCTTTTCGCCATCCTTCGTCTCCAACCATAGTGTGTGAGACATGGCGGGAAAAAACAGAAACGCCAAGCAGACAAAACAGACGTGTGCGGCAACAGACGGTAACTAAGCTCGAAAATGATAAACACGCCCCCAAAATGTCACCCGCGTGATTAATCCATGCTTTGAGGCTCCAATTAAGCGAGCAGTCGCGCAGTCGCGAATACAAGCACTATTTCGAGAAGAAGCACCATGGTTGAAAAAAACATTCCGAGAACAGAAAGGTAGCCGCGTGCTGCTCCCAAAGAAGGGCAGGAAAACTATGTTGGGCGCCAGTTTTAGGGTTGTATTGCTGCTAGCCCATCCGGGAGGAACAACACGAAGCCGGGGTTTGCAAAACACGAAACTACTTTTATTAGAAAAACAGGAATCGGTTGTTAGTATTATATTATAGCAATGCCGTGGCGTTCAACAGACACGTCACTGTGCCCTCGGTCCGTCTCGCCCGTTTCAAAGGCTCTCAATGCTATTCTTCATGGGCTGTTGTGTGCTTCGCACTGCATAAACTTTGGGAGGTCGGCCGCGGTTTCTGGGTGTAGTTGAAGACCCTCGCTCCCACAAACTTCTAACAGTTACCGATGATTATAGACCAGTGTCTGCTCTGCTCCATGGGCGCTGTCATGTTTCTTTATACTTACGCCATAACACAGTAAGAGGTTAGCGCTTTTCGTCAGACTTCGTTTTTTTCCTGTAACCTTTGCAAAGATCGTCGAGAAATAACATTAAAAATGCATAGTCAGGAACCTCGAAGACCACCAGTGGTGCCGAGAATTCTGATAAAAAATTCTTTATACCTAGCCCTTCTTTCACAAGAGTCTGCGTGTGAGATAAGTTTTCACCATTTATATGGCTGGGTGTTAGGATTTTCAACACTGGTTTATAGCATCAAAATATGCGCTAAATATTATGAATATTTATGCTCACAGTTTAATGTACTGTTCGCATAAAAATGGAAATAGTGGCAATAATAGGAGAAGGTTTTTTTGTTGTAAAGATGCACAACATTTAGGTGTCAATACAAAGTATAAAAACGCGTGGCTAACTACCTGAAATATGTCCAAAGGAATCGGGGCGCAGCCGAGAACAATGAACTTAAACAATAATTCGCCAATATATGGTTGTGCTACTCAAAAACAAATTCGTGGACAGGAAGATATACTCGACGTTTTGGGCGGACAACCTTCTTGTGTGAAGTTTCCGTTGTGTTTTTTGTTTATAAAATGTAGCAAATTGCACCTAAATCTACGTCATTCTTAGACACAAACATGTATTTTAATGTATTTTTGTATTTTTAAATACTCTTTGTTTGAACAAGATATGTCAAGTTTGCATTCAAGAAGTAACAGCTTCTGATTTCTGTAACCGTTGCTCAGTTTTGCCTAAGTCATCCATACGGATAATTTGCTGGATCTAAAGAAGTTTTCACGGCCCCTTGTGCCGCTGTTTGAAGAACTAATAGTTCATACATACGTTAAGGGCGGCACTGATTTTGTCATTGACATTAAAGCTATATTTGACAACCGTGCATGGGCGCAGCCATAGCAGACGTTTCTTCTGTTTCTTTTATTTTATAGGATTCACTTCTTATCCGTGTTCGTGGGACAAGATACTCAGTTTTACACATCTGTGTTTCATCGGAACAGCTATCTCGTGGTTACTTTGTTATTACCCCTTTCAATAACGTATATACTCCATCTCACGAATGTCTGCTGTAGATACTAAGGCACAGCCGCCGAGCCTAGTTCAGCAAAATGATTTAATTTTTATGAAAACAACCCACAGGAGGCACCTGTAAAAGCAGGTGTTTTGAAGAGTGGCGTCTCCCCGGACAACGAGCCCCGCAGGGGCGCATCCACCTTAGGAGCTAGATGATTGGTGAGTAGCGTCACCACAGACCCCAGCCAGGAGGGCCACCATACCCGCACGCAGTCGGCACCTACTTTAGTAGGCGAATGGTTCGTGGCTTCACTACCTATTTCAAGCCATGTGGGTTCGCCACCCACGCCTGTTTATGCGTAGCTTCATCCGTGTCCGGGCAAAAGAGGATCCTGGTGATTCAGCTAAGCCTAGGGTATGTTTGGAACTTTCGGAGCCCCCTGGACGAGGCAATATACCGCTTCTGCCCCGGCTCCTCTTAGACGGGTGTCCTGGCTTGACCCGACCACGATTATTCTTTCAGTCGTCCATTCTGCCCTCGTCTTCCTTCTGTCACTTTGCCTTCCACCTCTTTTTTTATCAACTCTCTTCCTTCTTTTTCAACTTCTTAGGCAGCAAGAGCAACCTTTGGTGAAAACAGGTCCTTTCCTCGACCCCACAATCGAGTATAGTGCCCGGGCTGCACTGGTAGAGCGATTTTGTTAGATAAACCTTTTTAGCTGTGGCACATTACCTACTCCTTCGTTGGGCTACGTGGTGGGCGGTGCACCCGGGCACTGAATTTCCTTCATTTTTATATGGGTTTCAAAACTAAAGCACGCGATCGAGCAATGAAAAGAACCCGCAAAGAAGTCCTTGATATTTTCACTAAGACCTCTGACCACTTAAAATTCCTGAAGTTTTTTGTGTTGCACTCTGAGGGCCAAAGGCGACTGGATAAAATTTCTACATTTTAATGTCCTAAATGCTTGAAGATGTTATCGGTGTAAACTCTAGCGCCGAAAAATGGCATCGGACGACATTCTTGTTGAGATAGATACAAAAAAGCGAATCAATTTTAGCCCTGGACTCTGTCTCAGACTACAAGGTCAGTGTGGCACCTCATTGAAAGTTAATCCCCATAGAAAAGGTCTTATCTGAAGATGACTGCTCGACTTGATAGCCACAAAGCTAGTTAAGGGTCTCTCTGGACAAGGAGTTGTCGCAGCACGACTCATCACCCTCCGTCGCGACGGCGCAGAACGCTAAACGAGGCATGTCATTTCGACTTTCGACTCGACGACTCTACCCACTAATGTAAAGGCAGGC
This sequence comes from Ixodes ricinus, assembly GCA_037355805.1. NCBI lineage: Eukaryota > Metazoa > Arthropoda > Arachnida > Ixodida > Ixodidae > Ixodes > Ixodes ricinus. Next base: position 22,733 of record JAZHYW010002654.1, read on the forward strand.
TGCCTTCAGTGCCATGTCCAGTCCTATGTGGTGAACCCCTAATGCTGCTTTAAGTGCCTGATGTTTGACCATGGGTCGCGGAACTCTTGAGGTAGTGAGATCTTATGTGTCTGAGAACGAAGCTCAGTTCACTAAATGTAATCGTAAAAATTCAGCATACTCCCGTCTTGCTGTTTATGAAAGCAAGTAAAATAAATTCCCACCTTGAAGGTTAGTAAAAGCATATCTTACATTGATGCAAAGAAGCGTTTTGTTCTTGTTTCCAAAGGCCTTGATGCCCATGTCGTAGATGGGTGATCGATTCGGTTATTGCTTTCGACTGGAACAAAGACGTCTACGGAAGATATGCGCCTCCCGTCGAGGTCTCTTGCGTCCTCGGGAGTGGTGACAGTGGCACCGCTATCGAATCAAAAGATGGGTGTTGCGTCCTCAACGTCCCCCTTGGAGCAGGGGCTGACCCCACCTGGTCTAACCGGTACCTCGACCCCTAGGGACCGAGGACTAAGCCTCGCAGCTCTGCTTGCCAGAGGAAGCCCGGGAACTCACCGAAGCAGTTGACCTCCAAGTGGTCTGCTGCCGGCGGCAACAGACGAACCCATGGATGAAAGTGGGCTCAGGTCCGATAAGGATGCTCCTCTCTCAGGATCGAAGCCGTCTCTTTCTGCCGCCAGTGACCCCACTAGGCAACTTCCTTTTATGACACTTTTTATGCATATATTTTCTATTCTAAATGGCAAAGAACTATACTATCACGCAGTGGAAGTATCGCGGCCTTTTATCTAATGTTAGTAACATAAAGTGTTTTCTTCACGAGCTTCGACCTGTTGCTATATGCCTACAGGAGACTCATCTCAAGGACACACAAACCAATGTTCCACGCCATCATCAGTCTTTTAAGAAATGACAGTGCATCACACTAGCAACTGAATCGGTATGAAAAAACAGCGCAAACAAAGCGACGGACCAGTAGAAGAGTATACGCACAAACAAGGCGCTTACTTACAACATAAATTTTATAAGAAAAACATGAAGGCCGCGAAACACCGGAACAATCCACCACACCCACGTCACCACACACCACGTTCCCATTGGCCGAAATATTCTATCTCATTTTGATAGAAATAGAATATCTCTATTTCACTTACACCAGACATTGTGACAGGTGTTGGTGCTTCCCTAAAGTTTGAAGACAGATGATAGAGATAGAATATTTCTATCGCACCCACACCTGTCATTGTGACAGGTGTGGGTGCTCACCTAAGTTTGAAGATACAACAATTATGATGCGACACAACAACAAAAGGACGAGGGAAATAATGGAGGCATTTTTCATGTGACGATTTGGGGAGGACGCGTGTATCAGCGCTTCTTTTGTGGCCCTCTATCAAAAAGAGATAGAATATCCCGGCCAATGGGAACGTGGTGTGTGGTGACGTAAGTGTGGTGGATTGTACGGGTTTTTCGCGGCCTTCATGTCTTTTTCTTAATACATTTCAGTTGTAATTCAGCGCCCTCTCTGTGTGTATAGTCTTCTACTGGTCCGTCGTTTTGTTTGCGCTGTTTTTTTCATTCCGATGCATCACCAACTCACCCACATTTCTACGCCCCTAGCAACTCTTCTAGTAGAGTAGCTGTGATTGCGCAGAGTGGTATTGCCTGTGCTTCAGTCCCTCTCACAACCTCTCTAAAAGCAGTGACAATTTGTACTCTTCTTGACCACCTTATTGCACTTGCTTCACTTTAACTGTTACCAAATATTCCAATGCATTTACATGACCTGCGTGGACTTCCGGCGCAACTTCCACAATGCTTTTTTTTATCTGGCAGTTTTTGATGTGGGTTGGTGCTCGCCAAGATTCCTGTGGTAGAGTCATTCAAATATTTTAATTCTCATCCGGCCTTTGCCGTTTAAATGAACGAGACCCTACATTTTAGGTGCACCTAATAATACTTTCACTTCCACCGATCTGTATATTTTATTTCTAACTTTACTTCCCTGTTTTCTTTGGAATGTTTTAGTTAACACCTTTAAAAGTGACCATTTTTTTGTTATGTTAGAAAGCACTGTAGAAATTCAGTGTTGCAAGCACTGAAAGCACTTGCAACACGTATCCCGATGTGCAAACTAGACAAGACGGACTGGGATTTTCCGCATTGGCAGCAGTGCTTTACTAAAATGAACTTTTAGCTATGATGCCTGGAATCGACACCTTGTACGCTTACTTACCGTATCATACATGCTGAATTTGCCTTCATTCCACAAACATCTGAAAATCTTCCTAAATGCTGCAAGCATTGATGGTCGAACGACAGTACTGTTACGCTTTGATGTCAGAACAGGGCCTGACGCACGTTTGGCCGCTACCCAACGATCTGAACAAGGTAAAGGTTAAAAAGTAAAGCAGGATCGTTGGACAGGGTGACATGCTAAGAAAAGCTCAAGGATGAATTATGTTTCTAAGGTTAACCGATTTGTCACTTCTAAGGAGGTTTGGGACGGAGTGGAAAAAGTTGGGGCTAACTACCACTCTGTTAGGGCATCTCGTTTACACTCGCCTTCGCCAACCTTGAAGGGCAAGGCAAATGTTCTTGCAAAACGTTTTTGTGAAGTTGCTAGCTCATCTAATTTTCCTGCAAACATTCAGAAGCTCAGAGCTGTAGCAGTGAAAGCGGTATATTGATATTTCGGGATCAGACACTTTTGTACACAGCCAGACATTCCCAATGTGTGAACTCGAGGTTTTCCTTGGGTGAAAAAAGTGAATGCCGTTTACAACTCCCTGTGACGCCGAATTAGAGCGCAGCTCTTGAGGAGGAGGAGGGAAGCGTATGGGGGGGCAAGTGACCTCGAGGGGGGAAGGGGGGGTCACGTAACGTCACTGATGACGTCATCAGCGATGATGACGATGACAATGCGGATGCCAATGACGTTATCAGTGACGTCACTGATGACGTCATCTGCATCCGTATCGTCATCGTCATCATCATCACGTGACCTCGGGTGGTCACGTGACCAGGGGGTCACGTGACCTGGGAAGCCACATCACTGATGACGTCATCGGCATCCGCATCGTCATCGTCATCATCATCACGTGACCTCGGGGGTCACGTGACCTCAGGCGGTTACGCCGACACCGACGGCGACGCCGCTCAAGCCGGAAACAGGCGCCTAAGAGGTGCGCTCTAAAAAGCAGTCGGCGACTGGGCCTGATCAAATCCACTGTCGAAATGTTGTGGCACTTGTCTTTTGAATCTTTAGGTCATTTTTTAACATTGTTTAATCGTTTGTGGGAGGCTTCTGCATTTCCTCAGTGCTGGAAGTGGGCGCACATGATTCCCCTTCTGAAACCCGTTCAAGACTAATCTACCAGCAAGTTATCGTCCCAGTGCAATGACCAGTTGCGTTAAGAAAACCTACGAGTAACTAAAAAAATGGATGATTAGTACACTTTTTGAGAGTGAGGGAGTTTTAGATCCAATCAGTGTGGGTTTAGATTGGGCGATTAATTTGGATTATCTTGTTTGGCTGCAAACGTTCATATGTGAAGCATTTTTTCATCAACAGCAATGCGTATCGGTTAGTTTTTACCAAGAGAATATTTATGATACTGCGTGGCGTTACTGAATTCTAAAGTACTTATACACATATGGTGTCCATTGCCGCATGTTGCGCTGCATGAGAGAGTTTCTGACCAGTGGGAAGTTTCAGGTTTGGTTTGGTTCCACACTTTCGCATGTTTTCCTTCAGAAAAAGGGCATCCACCAAGGGGCTGTATTGAGCGTCACTGTGTTTGTGGTGAAGATAAACAGCCTTTCTGCAGTGATACCTGGATCAGTTTTATATTCATTATATGTAGACTATGTGAAGATTTCTTTTTCGTCTTGCAATTTCTCAAGTTGCGAGCGCCAGCTTCAAGTCTCAAAAACAAAATGAGCAAATGGTTTTTTTTATGAAAATGGTTCTAAGTTTTCTTAAGAAACGACAGTGTGTGTTTTTTTTCACTACGTCGGGGTATGGAGCTTGGTCCTTGTGTGCACTTCAATAGCGCTGCAATACCTGTAAACACGAGCACGAAATGTTAGGGGCTATTTTTGACAACAAACTTATATTTGTGGCTCATGTCAATGACCTAAAGCAGAAATGCTGAGGTCCTTTAATATTTTCAAGGTGCTGTCACACATATTCTGGTGTTTGATACGCGATGTCTCACCCGATTGTACAACTCACTGGTTCGTTTCCAACTGTACAATAGTGCAATTGTTTACGGCTCAGCACGGCAACCTGCCTTAAAAATGCTAGATCCAATCAATCAGCTTGGCCTTCGACTGGTCGCAGGAGCATTTTCGACATCGCCTGTTTTGAGCATGTATGTAGATACACATCCAATGTCACTATCGAAGCGCAGACAATATCTTAGCTTGTGTTATTGGCACAAAGTGAAATCTGATCCTGTGCATCCTTCATAAACTGCTATTCACACCTCCACGTATTTGGGGCTTTTTGAAAACAAACTTATCATAATACGGCCTTAGGCTTCCGGCTTCAGAGCATTTCCTCCTCCCTCCAGCTGGCTATTCCTGGTAGTAACTTGATTAAAGAAGTACAGACTGCTGCCCCTTGGAAGGTAGTAAGAATATCATGTGACTGGTTGCTCAAGACATATTATAAAACGTGAGTTAACCAATAGGCTCTTCATACAGAATTTCTTGCATTACAAGAGAAATAGCTAGACTATGTGAAATTTTTACTGATAAGGCGAAAAGTTCGTTTTTCGTACATTCCGCAGTTTATTCCAAACACATTAGTAGAGCAAAACGTATCGACAGTGTTGCAAGTATTTTCACTGCTCAGCTTTAGGTTATGGTCATGGCGCTTGAACACATCAAAATTATCTGCCGATAACACCAGAACGGCCACCGCGAAATAAACAAATATAAAAGTTATATGAACGCCCCTTATCATCACGAATTAAGGTGACGAGGAGCCGAACGGTGAACTAAAATTAAAAGGTTTACTGCGCAAACTTGTGCAAAACAAATTGAGGAACGAGCCTCAAGACAGCCAGAACGCGGGCGGCGATTGGGCGGCGTAAGCAAGCGAAAGCGAGACTAACTCGACAAGGTCGCGGGTGGCTCCTTATCTGGAGTGTGTCGGCATCTGGAATGTTTGGCAAAGGAGCTTCGGCCGTCATTGGCTCAGGCGAGAATGAACAGGCACTTTTTGAACAAGCAACAAAAGCGAAATGATAAAAGATAAGCCCCGAGCAAGAATGAACGGGGATCTTTTTGAATTCCATGACCGAGCGATGTTTGCTCGGCCCTGGGCGCGGCAATGTTATAGGGATAAGATAGGGTCGGAGTTTGGACCTTGTCCTCTAAATAATTGAACGGATCACGCTCTTCGACAGGGCCAGAATAATTGCCCTGTCTTAACCGGGCTGCCGCAGGCAGCAATTGCTGCGATAGTTGGCCACGCACGCAAATCTGTGCGAAGGTGAATAAAAGCCTACCGACAGTGAGGAACGGTTGCAGATGCCTAGCATGCCAGGCGCCCAAGGGCCACGACCATGCACCAAGACACGCTGATTGTAGCGGCCATGGTTGACAAACCTTTCATGATTGTGAGGGAACTGACGGCAGAGTTGGCTCGAAGCGTAATGAAAGTGACGACAGCAAGACGCCTACGATGTGCCGTTTTTAAATGCCGTATAGCCTGCCGCAAGCCATTCCTCAGCCAAGAACATCGGCAACTTCGCCCTCTGTTCGTTCAACGTTACGCCGGCTGGGGAGACGACCAGTGGAAACTCGTTGTTTTCACAGACAAGTCAAGTTTATTTATTCAATGGGACCAGAGACATAAAGTGTGGAGGCCCGACTGCATTGTGGTCAGGTAATAGAAGTGTATTTCCTTTGGACGTGAAATGACTTAAATATTTAGGTGTTGGAAAAACGTAATCTTTTTGTCACGATATCTATACATATTTGATGAATTAGCTCCAAGTAGATGCACTAGCTGCTCCTTATTGTAACGCAATAGCAGAATCGTGTGGTAAATTTAATTAATTGAAAAAAATGTGTAATTTAACTAATTTAACTCTATTCGAAATCGCTTTACGCTCGCGCTTTATGCGCAGTCCCTGCTTGCGTGCTATTCCGCGGGAAAACACCTGAAACATGATCAATTCAAACAAGCTACAAATTCACCACCGCGATTTCCAATCTGTTCCTCGCTAATCATTTCGGGCGTTTTGTCAAAATTACAGGACGAAATCAACAAAGCAATGCCGAATTGAAATCTAAAGGCATCGAGAATTTGTTCGATAACAGCCGAATTAGGGGTTGTTTTTTTTATTTTTACACATTAATTTGTTCTAAACATGTTTTTTGTTTTCGTACAATCCATGTCTTCAGTGCACGGTGTATGTAGTATGAAAATCGTATAAGTTTTTTTCTATTTTCGCTTCCGATACTACCCCCATGCATCCATCAGGTTGCTGCAAGCGGACGCTGCAGTGTAACCGTATGGGGCATGTTGACATTCGACGATTTGGGCGCGCTTCACAGAGACAACGGTTCTTTCAATGCTGAGGCCAACCTTGACTATAAACAGAATAACACGCTGCCATTTCTGCTCGGTGGACCGCATCCGGATTGGCACTTTCTGCTCCAGCAAGACATGAGTCCCGTGCCCATGGCACGACAGGTCCGACGCCATCTGGACGAGTTGTGCATAGATTAAATGCCGTTGCCACCCAAACGCGGGGATATGAATCTCATGGAAATGTATGAGGCCTAATACAAAAACGGTTCTTCGAGAGACGGCTCACTGACACGTTGCACGACGCGCTTTGGAGGGCTGTCCAAGACGAGTGGACTTCTGTCACTCGGCGTGATGGCCTGGCGACCTCTTTGTATACCTCCATGCCGTGAAGACTCAAGGAAGTTGTAAGAAGAGAGGGAGGAAACCGCCATTTCTAAACGTTTCAGACGCGGATTATACGTTATTTTATGTAGAATAAGTGCTAAGATATTTGATATGCAAATATTAGTTTAGACACAATGCAAAGAAATTCTACAGGCGAGGTCCTGTTTCTCGCTTTGCTTTTTAAAGACAATAACAATACTAAAATTGCAAAAAGACTTGCCACCACGTTAATTAAAATTAATTATTATTGACTATCCGTTTAATGGATGTTGACAAGTAGGAAGTACAAAATATTAAAGACGATGTAGACGAATTGTTTGTCAACTCAAAACAAGAGGTTCCCATTTAATCGCTATCCAGCTGCAGCAAGACGCCGATGAAGCGCTTCCCTCCGTAAAACCGAATTCAAAACCAATTAAGCGCTTCCCGCCTTCCCGAAGTGTGAGCGTCCTCCTCTCGAGCAGCATGGAATCACCCAAGGCGCACGCAGCGCCGGCGCCAACCACTGGCTCGGCCACGCGCTCCAAGTGCGTCTTTCATGTTGTAGTGCTCTGTACTTGGCTCTTCACCTTTCCCTGACTAAAGCTTCTCGCAAGTTTTCTGCGTCACTTGATTGTCTTGGCACCATAACTATGTATTATGGGAGCAACAAATTTTTGTTTCATATGGTGATCCTAATGTTTTTGATTAATTGTTTGGTTGATTAGGGTTTTTTAGTGCAAGAACTGCTAAGGCCGAATTTCGCCAAAAGCATGAAACAATTAGAAGCTAAGGATTGGAAGAAGTGCTATAGCAGCTCATGCTGTGCTAAAACGATGCATATGAGATTGTACAAGTGCATAAGGGATGGACACGAGTTAGGGTAAATTAATAAAGTATAGTCGGCGTACGGCGCAGATATCATTTTGAAAATCAAACACACAAGTTTGTGGAATCAGGATAATCTTGAAATGAAATTAATAAGTGAATTAAAATATGTTATTCGTAAAACTGCGAAATGTTTAAATGTTCTTTGTCTTAGTCAGAGCTCTCAAAGAGGATGTGTAAGGTGTTTAGCAGAACATTACGGTGATCAACGTCTGGTGTGGCTTCTTCAAAACAAGAGGTGTCCACGGTTGAAATGTGTGTCACCGTTTCGTAGCCGACGTAGGACCACATCCTGGACGCGCTCCCGATGCTGGTTACTTTCCCGATTGTTAAGAAAGGGTTTTACTACATGTATTTTTGTGCGTCTCATTACTCCTGTAATTTTTCAACTTTTTTCAGATATAACGCTTAAACAAGGTGTAGTATTTATAGAATATTTCTTAGTTGTCTACTTCTTTCTCACTAGTAGAAATCATAACACATCGGCCTCTTTGCTTCCTGAATTGCGACATGGCTTGGTGCCCAACAAAAATATACCTTATTGTTTTTTTTGTTTTTTTTTGAAAAAACGTAAATTATCTTATTCTGAAATTTACGAACAAGTGGGCCTCTAGCCCGTTTCAGTGATACAAGTGCTCTTAAATGAGCTCAGAGAATTCCTGTAAATGACTGCGCGGGAAAGCCCTTTCTTCCTTATACACTGAACAGTTAAAAACAGATTACACAGCTCTGCTGTTCTTATAGTAGCAGCGGAATTGATTACCTTCACCTGCCTTACGCTCATTCCAATCATAAATTGTCGTTCGTAAAAATTTTTTATTATATCAGACATGAATCTGAACAAATATCGCCTCACGCTTTATTCGCAGAATCTTTCTAGGGAAGCTTGGTCAATGTGAAATTGCAGTTAACAATATGATGGTCCCGCGGTGATATAGCAGAAAAAATTAAACCACTGTATGCTTTTAACCTAGCTCTGCTGATCGTGGTCAATTCAAAATACTTGTTGCAAGAGGCAAAATAAGTTGTTTATTTTGAAACATTCTTTGGAACCTGTTATTTTCATGGTTGCCACAAGTAGGGTGTTGAGCGGCTGAGATAACTCGGATTGACTACATAAACACCAGAGAAAACCTCCAAGTTTCAGCGGATTGTTTGTTGTCCTCTGCATACAGAGTAAGTAGCGAGGAGGTGTGAAACACACCCGTAGCCAACCACAGTCCCTGGTGGTGTATGTGTTCCAACATTTTCAGTACTGGTGCTCGGACAGAGCAATACACAATGCTATCAAATCAAGCCTGGAGCAAAGAACCGCACAATATATGAGCAACAAATATGGTGCACCGGAGCGCCATTATTCACATGGAAATACCTTAAGTATATGCATTGTCTTTACACGTTTAAGTTTTAATTTCCTAATATGTAGATCGAAAGTCAGTCTTCATTCAATTATGAGCTCAGAAATATTTATTCTTTTCTTTCAACCTTTAGTATTTTGTGCATATTTAATGAAGGTTCTTGCAGAAATACACGCTGGCGAGAGGAACACATATATGCTGTCTTTTTTCTTAAAAGAAAATTTTACACCATTTACATCGGCCCGATTTTGTAAACTCTTGATTGCTAGTGGACCCCATGTTCGCATATGGATAGATTGCAGGACGAAACAAAAATCTGCACCTTATGTACGTATTTGAAATACTGCGCGGAATAATGTATGACACTAGCAATCAAATTAATCTCTAAAATAGGAAAAATTACACTCTAGATACCTCCTTGATGGACTTCGTTCTCTTGAAAGAACTCTTTGGAAAGTGTTTTTCTTCACCTCACGCAAAAAGTACGACATCGTGTAACTCAGGATAACGTTTAGCGTTCGGCCTCGAACTCCAAAGCTAAAGAAATCCTTCTATATTTCGAACCGCCAGGTCGTATCATATACGTTTTCTAAATAAAAATGAAAGACGTTTACCATACCCTGTAACGCCGAATTATAGCGCAGCTCTTGTGGAGGAAGAGGGAAACGTACGGAGAGGAGACTATGCCCTCTTCTCTTCTCCTGCTCGCCTCCCATTTAGGGCATTTAGTCTTGCATAATACGTTGGGCTATCAGTGCTGCCCACGCAATATACCCAAGTTCGATTAAAGTTGAGTGTATTTATCGCCACTTAATGATGGCCCTTGCCGCCAAAAACAATAAAAATGAAAAGGGGGGAGGGTGAAAGAAGAAAGATGAGAAGAGACAGTAGAAACAAAATGCAGCTTGGCTTAATCATACCGGACAGGTCTTATCAGGACTCCCGTTCATGAGAAGCGGTGGCCAAAATGGGCTCACCCGGGTGTACCCGCAGAGCTCGTAGTCCGTGGTGACGCCGCTCACCAAACACCTGCTCACGGAGGTGTCCCCTGCTGGGACCTCCTGTTAACATAATTTTGTCAAGAATATTGAAATTTAAATTTTCTGATTCAAGCGCATTCGAATAAGGATTTCTATATGAAGTTCATTAATATTTATTTTATTTTCATGCAAATGAATGCAACTTTATTTTTTTCAGGGACCTTACATTTTACATATTTATTTCCCACACCACTAAACAGACAAAACCCTGCTTCTTGAATCCAATGAGCGGCTGGACTCTGGCTTCCTTCAACGACAAAAGACAGTCTTCAATGGTCAGTTAACAAAATGTCCGTCACTTTTAGCACTGAAGTCACTGACAAGGGGGAACGGCATAAAACAGCGGGACTCGTCCTGCCTCCAGCGCAGCACCCTACGTTTACAAACCCCTCATTGTCTTGTGGGTCTCGAGCGCGTATACACAATCAAAGAACGTCGGAAGTCATGGGGTGTGTGCTGCAGTTTGTTTTTAATATACACGTCCTTCAGTTCTCATATTATCACTGACTAAAATTCCTTTTCCCACGGGACGATTTTGGTACTATATTTCAGAGACACTGAGCTGTAATCTGTTATCATATCATGCCTAGATTATTGGTGTCGGGACAGCTTTGTGGGTCCGTCGTCCTCCTTGTCAGTGTCACATGCTCGACTTCGTCTCAATATGGGCTGCCCATTGCCCGAAGCCATGCGCGCGCATAGACGTTGAGACTGCTGCAAAAGCTAAAGGCGAGCCTGAGGAGAACAATTTACTGGTTTCAAGCTTGAGCCTGCTTGGGAAGCCGGGGGAGGTTTCCTCGGCCCAAGCACCGTTATGTTCCAAGGGGCTAGCTTGCCCCAGCCTGGCTAGCCGGCCCGGCAGTTCAGTGGGAATTCCTTGTCTAGCCAAGCTTGGCTCTGCGGCATATAACCAGCTTGGACTAGGATGGCAGTTCGGTGGCCAGCCAAGCTTGGCAAAATGGAATAAATGCAGTGTGGGCCAGGGTGGGAATCATCCGGTAATTCAATCTTGGCTGCATGGGGAATTTACAGACTACTCCCTAAGAAAACCGATGTTGTAATTAAAAAGAAAAAGTTTTTGTGGCATATAGAGAAGCAACATCTCCAATTTTCGTTGCTCTGTGAAAAAAGAACTCGTTGCTACTTTGTTGCGGATTTACTGCAGCACGATTAATAAAGCTGCTCAGTTTCTTTTTTTTCAGAATACTTGAACGATATAATGAAAGTTGAAAATATGTGCGAGCTGCTGTATTTATTGTGTGGGCGGCAAGTAAATGAAGCTGCAAAATCGTGTCAAGTTAATGCAGTGTTACTTTTATTTCATTGTCAGTACTTGGCTCTGGCTTATGGCCAAGTCCCACTACAGCAACAAACAGAAACAAACGACAGGGACAAGCCTCAAACAAGTTTTTTGTTAATTGACAGGGTTCGAAGAATAAATGAGGCTATGCTCAAACACGAGCATGATGCACACTGACAGTATCTTTGGCTGGCTTGCAAACACTCGTGCTTATTTCACAAGCACCGAGTGACTGAACGCCTACCAAAGGTAGCATCGCGAGTATGCTGCATGGGTCGGAGGCTTGTCCGTGTCGTTTCTTTTTGTTTGTCTCTCTAGTGGGTCTCGGGCGTTTCTAGTTATAAGGCTGGTTGCTGGTCGAGTGTCTCCTGCTTGGTAATTGGGCTTCGCAGCTAGCACGGTGCTCTGCCGATCCGAGCGATAATGACAACAATTGCCGATGGTTCACCCCATGGCCACTTCATGGCTGTGACGTAGAGCTGGATAACGGAAACTGGAGACGGCACAGGCTAAACACAGATTGCATGTTCGGTAAACATGCTTTACATAAACTATATATTATGCACCTAAGGTAAATTATAACACAGCAGAAAGGCTACCCAAAACGTCTTTGTGGTATGTTCAGTCTCCTTCAATATAAAATACGCACTGAAAGCGAGTGGCCGAGACGGCGGTGGTCGGGATCGCTATGTGCGCTCCAGGAAATTCTGTTCTGCCCCGGGAAAAGGACGCTCACTCCGGGCTGAACTGGACCTAAACTTGCGAACAGTTTTTGGTTTAGGTTTAGCCTAAGTGTGTGATTCATCGGCATCACGCCCTGAGATATAGTCACGGAGGCTCGAAGCACGCAGGGTCACCACTGCTTCTGTTATCAGTTGTTTTTGGTGTAAAATTTGAAAACAGGCACAAAATATTAATGTTGCACCCGAGTCTCATATTTGAAAAATAAAATGTCTTGAAGAGCGCATTGATTATTTAGAAGGATGGCAGGAGCATGCACGTTAACAGTCAACAATATTGCATTGACGCCAGCCAATCTCTCTTAGACAGCCATTTCAAAGCTAGCGGCCGCGACAGGATGCGAATGAACTGCTCTCCACCGCGAACTAAAAAACTGATATGCGCGCATCGCGCTTTACCTGAGCCCTGACTGAGTTCCCCTTTGGGTAGATTGGTATCTCCCATACCAGACACAGCGCCCCACCAGCCACTGCCTCGGCCAGGCGCTCCCAGTGGGTCTTCCATACTGCAGGAGCACACAAACGCAGCATCTACAGAACTCGACAGTGACAAGCATGCTTTCACTCTCATTGGCAGAATACTACTGTCAGTAAATGCAAAATAAAAGCCAGTTAGAGTACATCCATGTGAACCCCACATATAACATGAACTACTGCGGAAGGTTGCTCAGATCGTTTCAAAGCGGTTTTTTTATTTTCCGGAATAGAATTTCTTTTTTTTTTGCTCTTAATAGTAAAATTAAGCCACAAGCAAAACATCACTATAAAGAGAATGTTTTCTATCTGATTTCTCTAAATGCATAAAAGTACTTTTTGATGATGATTTTACCTACCTGTATTGTTACAATATAAAGTGGTGTCAACTTCCACTGCCAGCCCTGGAGATATAAACCCACAAAAACGAAATTTCCTAGTAATTAAAACGCCAAAAAAGAAAATAGAATTAAAAAAAAAATTCAGCCCCACTTGAATATATTTAATCAATACATACAATGAATGCTATCTATATTCTCGTGAAAATGTATTTTAAACTTTCAATGTAAAATAATGCTGGAGTCCTACTAGAGTGACTAAATGTAACAACGGACCCCGACATGACTTATATACGGTCAAAATGCACACGAAGATACCTTTGGCAGTCTTGCCATCTCTCAAGGCTCATGAAGTAGGCACAAGTGATTTCAAGCCTGCCAAGAGATATCTTCGCATTCATGCTGCATGGCAATGGGGATAAGATGGCAAGTTGGGCTAGTTGGTTATTCATCAATAAATAATAAGCCAAAAACACGGACGAAACGAAGGAAGGTCTGGAAAGGACGCGGCGTAACTTTCAAATGAATGATTTATTAAGAAAATAAATATGTATGCCAATAAAAACTCACACCTACTGGCAGAGCACAGTAAGGTCAATACGCACTCCCTCAAAAACCAACGCCACAGGTCTTATAGAGAGTGAAATTTTGTGAGACAATGACACTGAAGGCCCAGTTACACAAAAGTTTTTTTACCCTGCGAATTTATCCAGTAGGTCACCAAGCAGTTCAATCTCTGCATTGTGAGTGCAAGTCCAACTTAAAAAAGACTAGTGTCATGTTCAGTTACAAGAGAAAAACTGCGATGAAAATTCACAATGCCTTCTTGAGAAAATTCCAGGAAAACCACTCATGTTAGCGCACCCTCACTGCTATTATCTGACAAAGAATTTCACTATCTGCAGAGCCAATGACGCTTGTGTCTTGGGCGTGTGTTCAGTCCTCGCCTTAACTCACTTCACACGACGCGATTTTGCTTGCAAATGTACACCTGTGACTTTGGGCACTGCAGCTTCCCCTATGCTTTTATTTCGCTGCATGAGTTATGTCGCAACGACGAAATCGCAAATAAAATCGCACCATCCATATTCAACTTTACAGTGGTCTGCCAGCATGTGTTGTTCCTTATCAGTAGATATGTTTTTTTACCAATGTAAAACATTCAGTTGAGAGTTACGACGTGTCCTGTCCAGATCTTTCTTTATTTCGTCCGTGTTTCTTGGCGCATTATTCAAACTTGAAGCATATCGGTGTGATGTGTTCTTTTTGTCGATCTAGTAGGCTTCAAGCAGAGCGGATGAACAGCCAAGTCCAGAGAAAATGGATGTACTGCTGTATAGAACCTATTTTTGGGGACTGAGGAAATACCTGCATTTTGTTTCGTTATTATGAACTGCTCACATTATGGACGCTATTGGGGGAAGAATGAAGGTCTCCATATTTATGAGACATCACTACCGAATTCCCAAGCGTTGAAATTAATAATTGCATGCTCTGAAGACACGTAGCAGGTTTCTCCACCGTACACCAATGCGTAGTGCTCGTATAACAGATGTTTGTGGCTACACGACACACCACATACAAATGATATGCAATGTGGACATTTTTTGTGAATGGAGCCAGCTGAACATAAGAAACACACAGAGAAAAAAATATAACATTCACACCACTGGTGTGAATGTTATAGGGTGCATATTTCTTCTCTGTGTGTTTTTATGTTCAGCTGGCTCAATTCACAAGCAATGAACCAACTTGCTCAGCTAAAGCCCGTAACAATGTGGACAATCATGAATATTTGGCATTAGAATCAACCATCAAATAGGCCTACTTGTTGTCAAAGAATTCAACGGTTTTCCTTCTTCTTTGTTGGTTTCCGTTTTGTATAAGATGCGCGAGAGACGAAAACGCGAGCTTGGAAGAAGGGAAGAAAATGAAAAAGAAGGAAGGTGGAAGCAGCGCGCATCTAGGCTTCGGTGGTTGGTGGAACGCGAAGCAAGGCGTCGGCGTTATGGCTGGTGGAACGCCGAGCAAGTGTTCAGCCATGTGGGTGGTAGAACCCAGAACAAGGCTTCGTCAAGACGGTGGGTTGGCCCCGAGCAATTTTTCGACGATGTGCATGGGCTTGTGAGTGAGCGGTGTTCGGCACTGTAAGCACCCAAGCCACCACGGCTTCTCAGCTCCGACTGGCGCCGCAAGGAACCGGACCACCACCGACATCTTGGAACCGTGATTGGACTTTTCTCCTCAAAAATTTTATGGGGTCTTTGATTTAGCTTCTGTTCTCTTTGTTACGCTTTCGAAGCTTTTGTGTTTTTCTTTCCGCGGTTACGAAGAGCGGAACGCTTGCAAGATTTGTTCTATTCCTTTTTTTACAACTGTGTTCACATCCTGTGCACCTTTTTTTTCCTTTTTAATTTATTACTGGAATAGTGTTCCGTAATGCCAGGCTTGACTCTCTCTCAATTCCTACCGCATCTAAGGAAGTCCACGGACAAGGTGTGGCCATAGCACCAGGACAGCAGTCCAATTCATATTACAAGTTTGTTTATAGTATCTTTTACAACTGAACCTGTGACAAACTGGCGTCCACGACCAGACTCGAACCTGTTACAAGTTTGTCACAGGTTTGGGTGGAAAGGATCCAATAAACAAAAAAAAACTTGTAATTTGAATTCGAAACTGTCGAGGTGCTAGGGCTACTCCTAGGCGAAGGACGTCCTGAGAGGTGGTAGGAACATAAAGTGAGTCGTGCATGGCGTTATGGAACACTATTTAATAGTAAAAAAACTTAAATGTAAAGGTGCACGGGTCAGCACCACAAAGTCGTAAAAAAAGAAATGAAGGGAAAGAACATATCTTGCAAGTGTTCCGCTCTTCGTTACCGCGGCAAGAAAACACAAAAAGCTTCGAAAGCGTAACAAGAGGAACAGAAAAAAAATCAAAGACGCCATACAGTTTGGAGCAGTATGATCTGAAGATATCGGTGGTTGCTTGGGTGCCTACAGTGCTGAACAGTTCTCACTTACAAGAGCACGCACATTATCGAAGACTTGATCGGCGCCCACCAACAATCTCGACGAAGCTTTGCTCGAGGTTCGAACACTCCAAACTCACAAAGCCTTGGTCGGCGTTCCACCAGCCGTACCGCCGACGCCTTGCTTCTCGTTCCACCAACAAACCCCAAAGCATAAAAGCATAGCTCAGTGTTCAACCAACAACAACACGCGCGCGTGTTCCACCTTCTTCCTTTTTGTTGCCTTCCTCCAAGCTTGTGCTCTCGGCACTTGCGCATTTTACTCAAAACGAGAACCAACAAGAAAAGAACAAAACCGTTGAAATATGTGACAGTTCATGGCTGCGAATGTCTAAAAGGGCAGAAGTTGACATTTGCGAAACTTGAAATATTAAGGCATAGAGAGAAGGAGACAAAAAGGCTTGTAGTCACTTGAGCCCACAAGATCATTCAAAGCACTTTGGATAAATTACTCAAGACAAGGTGACATAATACGCGGCAGAACACATCCCGATGCACGGCATTATAACCGGTCGAGAAACCAGCACAAGGGCGGTTTAGAGATGTCGGGTCAAGCAACATCCCTGTATTGGGACCAATCTTGTAAAAGAATGTGAAAAACTGATATTAATCTTGATGTGAAGATTCTTGTAAAAGAATGCTAAGGATTCCTTTTAACTTGATGCGAAGAACTTCATTGCAAGTGATCAGCTAGATTAACCTAAGGGCAACTCTGGCATAGGAAAAAAGACCATCTAAGAAGCGAATTGATGGATGCAAACGGCAGTACCTTTTGCAACGGGCAGTCGTTCAAGTGTTCGCTATAGGAGAATTGTGATGGCAGTGCCAGCGTCGAAAGAGAAAGTCAACGGCTTAACGATTAAATTAAGCCAAGTATGAATCCAAAAATAGTTCAAATGCCTTGCGTAGGAAATGCTACTGCAATGGCAGCAGCATACCTGGCAAGCAATTTACGGTTCTCATTTAGTGCATGAAAATATCCGTCAAACCGGTTATCCGGTTAAACCGGAGGAGAGCGAATCCGGTTTTGAAAGCCGGTTATCCGGTTAACCGGATTTTCGAATACGAATATCCGGTTTGGCAAACCGGTTGTTCGGTTAATCGGTTATTCGGTTTTATTTCATGTATCCTGATGACCAGCACATGAAACAGCATTTCACGCCCTGTATTTATGGTAAATAAAAACTAAGCAGATAGATTATTTTTATTGCGATAGCATTCTTTAGCCCCCCCCCCCCCCCCCCCGATTTCGCGGACCTTTCTGGCCGACCTTTCTGGCCTCTTAAATTCGCAGTTTCCCCGCTAAATTTAGGCGGAAAATTTTCGTCCCATGACCTATACACGAATTCAGTTTCCCCGCTAGAATTAGTGGAAAATTTGAAGCCGCGAGATTTATATATTAATTCAGTTTCCCCGCCAAATTTGGCGGGAAATTTATGTAACGTTCACCTGACGTCACAGGACCTACAAACCAATTCAGTTTCCCGCTAAATTTAGCAGAAAAATTGACGTCACATGACCTATAGCACTAATTCAATTTCCCCGCTAAATTTAGCAGGAAATTTCGATGCAACGTGACCTGACGTCATGGGATCTACAAACTCAATTCAGTTTCCTCGCTAAATTTAGCGGAAAAATTGACGTCCCATGACCTATGTACAACTAATTCAGTTTCCCCGCTAAATTTAGCAGGAAATTTGATGCAACGTGAGCCTGACGTCACGGGATCTACAAACCAATTCAGTTTCCCCGCTAAATTTAGCAGAAAAATTGACGTCACATGACCTAAGCACTAATTCAGTTTCCCCGCTAAATTTAGCAGGAAATTTGATGCAACGTGACCTGACGTAACGGGACCTACACACCAATTCAGTTTCCCCGCTAAATTTAGCAGCAAAAATTGACGTCACATGACTTATACACTAATTCAGTTTCCCCGCTAAAATTAGCAGGAAAATTTGATGTCATCGTCACCTGACGTCACGGGACCTACAAACTAAATCAGTTTCCTGGCTAAATTTAGTGGAAAAATTGCCGTCCCATGATTTATACAACTAATTCAGTTTCCCCGCTAAATTTAGCAGGAAATTTGATGCAACGTGAGCCTGACGTCACGGGATCTACAAATCAATTCAGTTTCCCCGCTAAATTTAGCAGAAAAATTGACGTCACATGACCTAGGCACTAATTCAGTTTCCCCGCTAAATTTAGCAGGAAATTTGATGCAACGTGACCTGACGTAACGGGACCTACACACAAATTCAGTTTCCCCGCTAAATTTAGCGCAAAAATTGACGTCACATGACTTATACAGCTAATTCATTTTCCCCGCTAAAATTAGCGGGAAATTTGATGTATCGTCACCTGACGTCACGGGACCTACAAACTAAATCAGTTTCCTGGCTAAATTTAGTGGAAAAATTGCCGTCCCATGATTTATACAACAATTCAGTTTCCCCGCTAAATTTAGCAGGAAATTCGATGCAACGTGAGCCTGACGTCACGGGATCTACAAACCAATTCAGTTTCCCCGCTAAATTTAGCAGAAAAATTGACGTCACATGACCTAGGCACTAATTCAGTTTCCCCGCTAAATTTAGCAGGAAATTTGATGCAACGTGACCTGACGTAACGGGACCTACACGCACAATTCAGTTTCCCCGCTAAATTTAGCAGAAAAATTGACGTCACATGACTTATACAGCTAATTCAGTTTCCCCGCTAAAATTAGCGGAAAATTTGATGTATCGTCACCTGACGTCACGGGACCTACAAACTAAATCAGTTTCCTCGACTAAATTTAGTGGAAAAATTGCCGTCCCATGATTTATACAACTAATTCAGTTTCCCCGCTAAATTTAGCAGGAAATTTGATGCAACGTGAGCCTGACGTCACGGGATCTACAAATCAATTCAGTTTCCCCGCTAAATTTAGCAGAAAAATTGACGTCACATGACCTAGGCACTAATTCAGTTTCCCCGCTAAATTTAGCAGGAAATTTGATGCAACGTGACCTGACGTAACGGGACCTACACACAGATTCAGTTTCCCCGCTAAATTTAGCGCAAAAATTGACGTCACATGACTTATACAGCTATTCATTTTCCCCGCTAAAATTAGCGGAAAATTTGATGTCTCGTCACCTGACGTCACGGGACCTACAAACTAAATCAGTTTCCTGGCTAAATTTAGTGGAAAAATTGCCGTCCCATGATTTATACAACAATTCAGTTTCCCCGCTAAATTTAGCAGGAAATTCGATGCAACGTGAGCTGACGTCACGGGATCTACAAATCAATTCAGTTTCCCCGCTAAATTTAGCAGAAAAATTGACGTCACATGACCTAAGCACTAATTCAGTTTCCCCGCTAAATTTAGCAGGAAATTTGATGCAACGTGACCTGACGTAACGGGACCTACACACCAATTCAGTTTCCCCGCTAAATTTAGCAGCAAAAATTGACGTCACATGACCTATAGCACTAATTCAGTTTCCCCGCTAAAATTAGCAGAAAATTTGATGTCAATCGTGACCTGACGTCACGGGACCTACAAACTAAATCAGTTTCCCTGGCTAAATTTAGTGGAAAAATTGCCGTCCCATGATTTATACAACAATTCAGTTTCCCGCTAAATTTAGCAGGAAATTTGATGCAACGTGAGCTGACGTCACGGGACCTACAAATCAATTCAGTTTCCCCGCTAAATTTAGCAGAAAAATTGACGTCACATGACCTAAGCACTAATTCAGTTTCCCCGCTAAATTTAGCAGGAAATTTGATGCAACGTGACCTGACGTAACGGGACCTACACACCAATTCAGTTTCCCCGCTAAATTTAGCGGAAAAATTGACGTCACATGACTTATACAGCTAATTCATTTTCCCCGCTAAAATTAGCAGGAAAATTTGATGTCATCGTGACCTGACGTCACGGGACCTACAAACTAAATCAGTTTCCTGGCTAAATTTAGTGGAAAAATTGCCGTCCCATGATTTATACAACAATTCAGTTTCCCCGCTAAATTTAGCAGGAAATTTGATGCAACGTGAGCCTGACGTCACGGGATCTACAAATCAATTCAGTTTCCCCGCTAAATTTAGCAGAAAAATTGACGTCACATGACCTAAGCACTAATTCAGTTTCCCCGCTAAATTTAGCAGGAAATTTGATGCAACGTGACCTGACGTAACGGGACCTACACACCAATTCAGTTTCCCGCTAAATTTAGCAGAAAAATTGACGTCACATGACCTAAGCACTAATTCAGTTTCCCCGCTAAATTTAGCAGGAAATTTGATGCAACGTGACCTGACGTCACGGGACCTACAAACTAATTCAGTTTCCCGCTAAATTTAGCGGAAAAATTGACGTCACATGACTTATAGCAACAATTCAGTTTCCCCGCTAAATTTAGCAGGAAATTTGATGCAACGTGAGCTGACGTCACGGGATCTACAAACCAATTCAGTTTCCCCGCTAAATTTAGCAGAAAAATTGACGTCACATGACCTAAGCACTAATTCAGTTTCCCGCTAAATTTAGCAGGAAATTTGATGCAACGTGACCTGACGTAACGGGACCTACACACCAATTCAGTTTCCCCGCTAAATTTAGCAGAAAAATTGACGTCACATGACTTATGCAACTAATTCAGTTTCCCCGCTAAAATTAGCGGAAAATTTGATGCAACGTGACCTGACGTCACGGGACCTACAAACTAAATCAGTTTCCTGACTAAATTTAGTGGAAAAATTGCCGTCCCATGATTTATACAACAATTCAGTTTCCCCGCTAAATTTAGCAGGAAATTTGATGCAACGTGAGCCTGACGTCACGGGATCTACAAATCAATTCAGTTTCCCCGCTAAATTTAGCAGAAAAATTGACGTCACATGACCTAAGCACTAATTCAGTTTCCCCGCTAAATTTAGCAGGAAATTTGATGCAACGTGACCTGACGTAACGGGACCTACACACAATTCAGTTTCCCCGCTAAATTTAGCAGAAAAATTGACGTCACATGACTTATACAGCTATTCAGTTTCCCCGCTAAAATTAGCGGGAAATTTGATGCAACGTCACCTGACGTCACGGGACCTACAAACCAAATCAGTTTCCTGGCTAAATTTAGTGGAAAAATTGACGTCCCATGATTTATACAACAATTCAGTTTCCCCGCTAAATTTAGCAGGAAATTCGATGCAACGTGAGCCTGACGTCACGGGATCTACAAATCAATTCAGTTTCCCCGCTAAATTTAGCAGAAAAATTGACGTCACATGACCTAGGCACTAATTCAGTTTCCCCGCTAAATTTAGCAGGAAATTTGATGCAACGTGGCCTGACGTCAACGGGACCTACACGCCAATTCAGTTTCCCCGCTAAATTTAGCAGAAAAATTGACGTCACATGACCTAAGCACTAATTCAGTTTCCCCGCTAAATTTAGCAGGAAATTTGATGCAACGTGGCCTGACATCACGGGATCTACAAACCAATTAAGTTTCCCCGCTAAATTTAGCAGAAAAATTGACGTCACATGACCTAAGCACTAATTCAGTTTCCCCGCTAAATTTAGCAGGAAATTTGATGCAACGTGGCCTGACGTCACGGGATCTACAAACCAATTCAGTTTGTCCGCTATATTTCTCGAAACAATTGACCACACGTGATCCCACATAACCTCTATGGCTCAAGGCCCTAAAGGTTGTCCTAGAGGCGTCCTTAAGGTCGTCCGTTCATTAAAAAAATTAGAGGTTGCATAACTCTTTTTGGAATTACAAAATGGCCTTTCAGAGATTAGTTGGCAAAGCGTGGCTATTATACAGGTAGTGGGCCGTAGAGCTAATCACCCGTTTTGTTCCATGCCGTTCGAAGTTACATAAGAAAAAACAAGGAAGAGCAATATCTTGTTTGTATAATATTCCAGTTTACCCTGTACCCTTTAATAAAAAGAAAGTGCTAACGGTGTCCCAGCCGCCTTTTCTGCACCAGCTCTGAGAAAAATAATGCGTACCTGAAACATAAATATGTGTCTAATACGCCATTCAGGTTCCTGGAGAGAACGGTGATATTGGAATGGAAAGTTATTGACACTGCTTTTTGGTCAGCTCTAATTGAAAACAAAATATCCATTTTTTCTACACATTCACCCAGTACGTCATTTCAGTGTTTTCTCAATTTTTAATATCAACCCAATATCGTACACGTACACAAAATCAGATATACAACTTTTCTTTAGATGAACATAGATATACTACGAATATAGCTTGTGTAATTCTCGCGTTAATTGGGATATGTACAAAAAAAAAAGCTTGATGCGCAAGTACTAGTGAAAGTTGAATCACTGTTGAAAGTTACGCGAGTTGGTTATAAATGATACAAAAAACCAGCGCTAAAACACGACAAAGGACACAGAAGAGAACACAGACTGTGTTACCCTTTTCTGTCCTTCGTGGTTTCCTAGTTGTTTCTTTTTTCGTAATGCTGAATGTTAGCATCCTTCTGATAAACAAACGTACATGGCGTACTTTCTCTCATAAGAGCGGCTGGACGTCGCCTGCAACTTTATATAGCTAGAATGAATGCGGGATGAACTGTGCTGATTTGTCGTAAACAAAAGTTTACAATGCCATCTTTATCTTACTCGTTTAACAATATACTTTGTTCATGAAATGTCTCGCGCATTTTACGGAATTATAAAAAAGACGAAATGCTACTTGGGTGAATAATACAACAAGAAAAAATGTTTTTAAAAGGTATATTCAAACTGTCTTAGCAGTTCTTCATCAATGTTGTAGATTTTTGAAGAGCCATCCGACATTTTAGCTGTCAAAGTACGACCTATTTTGATACAGAAACACCAGCGAACTGACGTTTTCCGGCAGAAGGCAGCTTCTCTTAGCCGTAACTATATTCCCGGCTGTAGAAAATACGCGCTCGGAGCTCGCGGACGAAGCAGGAATGCACATGTACTTCATCGCAAGTTGCGCGACTGCTGGGAACTTGGACTCGTGGTCCCTCCACCATTTGAGAGCGTCCAAGTTGTGCCCCAGCTGTGGCTCGGACAGGTAAGCTTCGAACTGCGCCGACAGGTCGCTGGAAGACGGCTGGGTGTTAAACAGTCGGTCGAGCGCAGTTGCTTGCGGGTGACTGGTGCTCGCCCCGTCTTCTCCGACCGAAGGTGTCGTGTCTCTCAACATGTTCCAAATGTTAGTACGAATTTCTTGCCTGGCACTGGGCTCCTCACACTGCAGGTCTTTGTACCTGGGATCTAAAAACGAAGCCCTCTGACGAGCGCACACCGCGCTTTCACGTGGGTCCCACTCCATGGAGAACCGTCGAATGATCTCCACCCGAACAACTTCCTTGAACCTTCCTAGCAGGGGGTCATCTGTAAATTGGGGCTCGAGTTTCACCACGAGTGCCCTCATCACAGGGCGAACCATGGACACTGGGGATGCGGTGTCGCTGCACAGTACTGTGGTGGCTAAGTAAAGTGGCTCGAGAACGTCACACAGTTCGCGGATGGCGTTCCATTCCTGCTCACATATTTCAAGCATCTGCGCTACTTTCGCTGTTACGACTGTGCGATCAGCAAGCACGCTCTGAATTGCTGGTCGATTTTGGATGAGTTTCGTGAGCATTTGGTACGTCGAGTTCCATCTCGTAGGACAGCTTTGTGTTAGGCGCTCTGGGGGTAATCCAAGCTGCTCCTGCCTTCTACTGAGCCCGTCACTGGCTATTGTCGAGTGCTTGAAGTGAGCCACCAATTTCCCAGCCTTTCTGCAGAGGGATTCAATTTCGTGGACCTTCATGCCCTTGTTCACGCTTAGATGAAGACTGTGTGTTGAACAAGTCAGATCCTTCGACTCTAAAAGGCTCGGAAGGCCTTCTACCGCGTTTGTGCCATTGACTGCATTATCTGTGACTACAGCTGTAACCTTGCAGTCGAGGTTCCAGTCCGAGATTACTTGCTGCATGCGCATCATAAGGTTTTCTGCTGTGTGTCGCTGATCCATCTCCTCCGTTGCCAATGCGAAAGATTGCGGTTTCCAGTCATTGTTCAAGGTATGCGCAGTCACTGTAATGTAGGAGTCCTGCGCCCTAGACGTCCAACAGTCAGAGGTGAGTGCTACGGCTGATGCCGAGTTGACTTGAAACGTCACCTTCTCTTTTAGTTGCTCATGCAGCAGCCTCATACGGCTTTTTAACGTAGTTATCGAAGGTGCCTTATAACTTGGCTCGACCACCTCCATAAAGTTCCTGAATCCGGAACTTGTTGTGAATGTCAAGGGCAACAGGTTGACAGCTATCATTTTTGCTAGCGCCTGATCGATCTTCTCCTGCCTCTCTGTACATCTTGTTCGCTTTCTTCTTGGTTTATGCATAATTGATGACTGAGACGTTGCAGGTCTGGTGTCCTCGGTGCTGCCAGGAGCGTCATCAGTAGTTGACTCGTCGGTGTCTCTCTCATCCAGGGTAGGCTGGCTATAAGAAACAAAGTTAGCATGTCAAGTCGTGCCTGTGTACACAGTTTTGCAAGAGCTTTATTTACACAATGAAGTTGTTTACTTAATAGAGACAGGTGCTTTTTTAAGCACATTCACTCCCACCTGAATCAGGAATTGACAATTACCTTCGTCTTGGCAATTAACAAGTGAGATCACATGACTATTGTCATGAACAGCACTTTCGTGCAGTTCCATTTTTTAATGCTTAATAACCAAAAATTACTTCGCTTATGTTAAAAATGAAAGCAAAGTTTAAAAAAAGAAAAGAATAATCGGCCCAAAATTACAGTACTCGCATGAACACGTCACATCTAATTTTTTTTTTAATTGTCACCGAGTTGATTTGGAGTGAACCAAGCGCCGATAGAACCACAGAACACAGCACCTGTATTTTTATGAAACCTAAAAAGTCAGGCTTCGAGATAATCAAAGCGGTCATAAACGCCACATCGAGAAGTAACTGTGTGTTTTGTAAATCTTGTTTTATGACTATCTTGTTTGAATGTTTGTCCCATTTGATAAACTGGCAAAAAACTACAAGGAGTGGTGCAGAACTATTGGTAGTAAAATTAGTGCTATCGAAAGTAAAGCCCAGATTTAATACCGATGACGAACAAAATATTAGGAGCCTACTTCGGAGATAACTCAACTTGCGGGTAAAAAAAGTTAGTCACACGGCGAACGTAAAGCAGAGTAGCAAAGAAGGTACGGTTAGAGGCAGTGATCACGTGCGTGACGAAGCTCTGGTCCGCCAGCTGCTTTTCGATCTCAAGAGGACATGTACTACGCGGTGGGCTCCGCGTTGTAGAACGCGCTTGGCTGTTAATTGTTAGCCAACGCAAGCAGCGTCCTCTCCGCGGCATTTCTTCTTCCCTTTCTCGAAGACTAGGTTCTCGTTCGTGAAGAGCCGGTGATTTTGGAAAGCCAGAAATAATTAAGGCAACCATTGTTAAAACTAGCAGATGAAGCTGGCATTCGGCGCCAAAACGCCTGACCCTGACACCACTCTGCACGAGAAACAGACGATACTATAGATATAAAGCTCGCTATCCTTAGTGTCCAGATTCATTACTTTTTAATCAGAGCTCAGCTTTCTGACATCACCGCATCCTGCGTTCAAGGAGTAGACAAATTTTCTCCCCTCCTCTTTTTATTAGCGCGCCGCGTAGTTTCTTTTATAAAGTATTGCAGCTACTGAGTCTGATCGAGAAATCGATACCTTGTTTTTTGACCCGCAATAATAATCTGTGCCTCGCGTAAAGATTGAACTTGCTCCCAATGTGATTCCAGCGCAGGTTATAAATATTGAAAGTTTGAGGTTATGGCGTTGTCTTAATCATAAGTTACGTCAAACATTTCTCTATGGGCAATCGCCCACCTATCTAATATTCTTCAAATAAATAAATTACATCATGGTCTTCACTAACACTTTTTAGAGAAAAACATGTTAGCAAGGAAGTAAATACTGTTTTCTTTCTTTCTCAGACTTTCTCTCACTGAAATAAACGCTGCAAGCGCCAAGAATGCCACTTTATAGTTTAGACGATACTGGGCTGAGCTGGACTCGGCAATAAATAAAATTCGATGATCATTTTCGTCCTTTTATCTAGATAATGTGAGGATCTAAAATTTTAAAACTTTCGCATTTCATCATCACCAGTAGCGTCACTCTCGCAGAGCTTCGGATTTATGCGATGCGTAGGTCAATACTGCGCGCCCGAAACCGGTTGGCCATTTATTGGCAGTTTTTTTAACGCTACTAATTCGACGTGTCACATTTCATGAGAACCTAAACGATTAAACTCGAAACACTAAACAATTGTGTTTACAAGTAGTGTTTTGTTACTTACCATTGACGTTTTGTTGTTGTTTTTTGAAGTCCGTGCTCCTTTGACAGGTGCGTCGCGACGGAGGACGTAGACATGTTAGTTTGAAAAACCTCGTCGCAAATATTGCACTGAGCCGTGGTGCCGTCCGAAGATCTTGTCGCGTATTGCCATATCCAGCTTCGCAATTTGCCCATCACTACCAGGGACCGAGCTTGGTTTTTGGTCAGAGCGCAATTCAAACTCGCTGTCTCAAAACGAGCTGCAATACCAATGGCAGGTGATGTCTGTCTGACAACGCCACCGAAAAACCGGCGCTCGTCTGCTAACAGGAGTGAAGAGCGGGGGTTCGTCTGGTAGTGCGAGCAAAAATATTAGGTTTTGTCTGCTAAAACGAGCAAGAAAACGGGGGCTCGTCTGATAACGCAAACAAAAAGCGGGCGTTTGTCTGCTAACGCGAGCGAAAAACAGGAGTTCGTCTGCTAACGATAGCGAATAACGTGCATTCGTCTGCTCGAGCGAAGAGCAATACTTCGTCTAATAGTGCGAATAAAAAAAGAGCTTTTGTTTGTTAAAGCAAGAAAAGCAAAACAAAAGACAATAACTAAAGTTTGTCTGCTAACGCGAACAAAAAAAAGATGGGGATTTGTTTGCGAACGCGAGCAAAGAAACGGGAGTTCGTCTGCTAACGCGGCAGACCCGACGCTCGTCAACTAACGCTGCGAAGAACGGGCCGGGTTTGTCTGCATCAAAGCATAATTCGCGAACGAAAGCAAAATAAAAATAAGTGAGAAGCTCTTGCACGTAATATGTTCAATGAATTGGGGAAAAATAGTCTTTCATAAATTTAAATTTGCAGACGATCCGATCCGACGATCACCGGCAACTTGATGCTTGCGACGCGCGAACGTTTCTCGGCGAAGGTACGTCGTGCGAAGGTTAGTACACGAAACATATCTTGCCGATGCAACGCAGTCGGACACGACCGGTCGACCGCTCGCGTCGAACTCTCATGTTTAAAGAAATCTGAAATGCTACTTTGCACCAAAAAAACTTGTTTTTTTCCCTCAAGCTTTCGCATTTCGTTTGTGAAATAAAAATTGTAACTATCTTGGTGGCGTTGCAAGCGCGAGATGCTTGAGCTTTTGCGTCGCGGCGGAGAAATGCTATTCTAAAACTCTCTTGCGTAGCGTGCGCTAACGCAAGCGCTAAATTTAGCGCTGGGTGCGCTAAAATTGCGTACGTTATTCTAAAACTCTCTAATTTTTCCTCCAAATTTAGCGGGGGACTTGAATATTCAGTAGGTCCCATAACGTCAGGTCACGTGACATTAATTTTTCCGCCATATTTGGCGGGGAAACTGAATTTTTGCATAGGTAACGTAATGTCAATTTTTACGATAAATTTAGGTGGGAACCTGGATTTCTTTGAAGGTCACGTGACTTCATGTCATGTGACATCAATTTTCGCACCAAATTTAGCGGGCAAACAGAATTAGTGCAAAGGTCACGGGACGTCAATTTATCCGCCAAATTTAGCGGGGAATCTGAATAGTTTGTAGGTCCCACGACGTGAAGTCACGTGACAACAATTTTCCCGTTAAATTTAGCGGGGAAACTGAATTTCTGCATAGGTAACGTGATGTCAATTTTAATGCTAAATTTAGCGAGGAAGCTTGAATTGATGCATAGGTCACTTGACGTAAAAATTTCCGCTAAATTTAGTGGGGAACCTGAATTAGTAGGTCCCGTGATGTCAAGTCGCACACATTAAGTTTCCCGTCAAACTTAGCGGGGAAGCTTTATTTTTGTTTATGCTCACGCCGTTGCGAAACCGGGGGACGGGCCACCGAGAGCTGCCACCGCCGTAAGCGTTTTTTTTTCTTTTTTTTCCACCGGAGATCAAGATCAAGCTATTGATTACTGATATGAGAACAACCAGCCTGTCCAAAATGCAACACTTATTTTCTCCTTTTATTTCCGTTGATTTTCAAAACATGAGGACACAACAGAGAAACCCCCAAGGCGTAAAGGTAATGGGCTAAATATATAATGACCGAACAATCTCGATTCCAATACTGCATATTGAATAATCGAATATTCGGATATTTACAGAACCGAATAACTGAGAAGCTTATTCGGTTATTCGAATATCCGGTTATCCGGTTTTCAACTTCGAATAATTCGTTAATTCGAATAACCGGACAACCGGTTACCTTCAAAACCGGTTTCTACCGCTGGCGCTGGTTCTCATGGCAGCCAACAAAACAAGGCCCAGATTACAGAGCTTTTGAAAATAAACACGGATGGCACCATAAAAAATGTATCTCTAGTGATTGGAAAGTTTAGAGTGCAATATTGCAGGAAGAACTGCCGCAATAAAACCATCATATGCGTATGAAAACATGAAATCACGTGTGACTCGCAATCTTTTTGGCTGGGTCTTTGGTGGCTTATGGACTGAGAAGCCGAGTTTGTGAAAGAGCGTCCCAACGTGTGCCTGCTTGGTGACATGTGCCGCTTAGCCAGAATTTCCAGCTCAATTCTAGCAGCCAATCACTACACCCAAGCTACAGCCGTTGGTGACCAAGGCGTCACTCAAATGTAGTCTCAGATTGTGTTTACGATTTACAAATGCCGCAGGGCATCGTCTGTCAGTTAGCCCATCTGCAGGCTTCCGAAGACGGCCTCAAGAGCCGTCAGCTTGCTTGGGCAGCTCACTGTCAGGCACTCTGTCCCCCCGGCCAAAGTGCCACCTTCCTGAAGCTCGCACTGACTCCCACTGAAGAACTAAAAAGAAACAGAATCAGAAACCATTACCTGCAGTCGAGAACATCTCAGCCGCAGAGGGCTACGGTACTGCGTGTCGAATGCGCCTCCAACTTGTGTGTCTAGCGTTCTATGCCACCCATGTTCCAAAAGTGGTTCCCAAGCGACGAAATTAAATGACGCCACAGGAGCCGGCATGTCATGCTGTTGGATGCCGCAACCCTGGCGGTTGGTCGTACAACTTCTGGCGAAAAAAAATATTGAGCTAGCGCAAGCATCACTGTCCTCGCAACATTCCCGAAATCGGGCTGACAAAGTTTGTATGAACTGTCAAGCTGAGGGATACTCTTCACCCCCCCCCCCTTCCCCACCCAGCAGAAACTACCTCAACCACCATGATGTTCACAACCCGGAAACGATCCCCTTAGAAAGCCTATTCAGGAGCAAGTGGGGTAGCTAAAGGAGACAAGCACTCGGCATTATGAAGCCATTCGAAATCGGCAATAAGCAGCAGCAGTTCATTTAGAGTGTACAAGTTCGTCTTGTTCATACAATTCGCGATCGGAGGTTGCATCTCTGGATTCTTCCGAGGCTCTGGTTTTCAGCAGAGATGTACGCTGGGCAGGCCTGCCGAGTTGCTGAGTAGAAAGGTGCATGTGTCACACCACACGTGTATTTTGCTGACATTCATAGACAGGAAGGCTGAATTTCCCTGATCGATGCTGATTAGGATGGAAATCTTCAGACTTCTTTCTATCGCCCAATACCTGAACATTTCCGTTTTTTTTCAGCCCGTGGACACCCCGCACGCGGCTGAGTTGGGTACTAATGGTCGTTTACAACTGCATGAATTAATTTCGTACTCAAATGAGTGTAACTATACAAAAACCCTAATCATTCTAGTAACATACAACACCATAAAATTACTGTAAAACACCGAGGATGCACCCATGTGAAAGTAAGCACTTGACCCCTACTTTGAAACATAGCAACTCATCAAAGAAGACATCTAAGCCTATTCCCCTGAATTAAGCAAGTTTAAAAAATGTGTGAAATAGGCATAAACTGTCCTGTCACCATGGGCGTGTATCTCCACGACTCGTAGGCAGCATGGTGATAGAACGTAGTAGAGCTGAAAAGCAGGAGATGAGGATGAGGGGTGCAGAGTCGAAAAGAGCTATAGGCATATACTTGGGGACAAATTTTCTCTGGCAATGGAGGTAAAGCTAAAAGCCAAAGGACACCGTTTTATTGCATAGCCGAATATAGTTCAATCATCATATTTTGCTGGGTATAAATTAACGAATTAAGAATATGTAAAATTGCTTTGTTTAGCTTTGTGTTCGAATGTTAGCCTGACATCAGCCAGATGTGCCAAACTTCTTTACAGCTTCTTCTCCTCTTTTGATTTTTGTTTTCTTGGTTTTCGTTCATCCTATGCTTTCTAGGTCCTCGCAAAAATTAAGATGCCTGCAAAATTGGACATGGCATCTTTGTGCATCATCAGTGCGGTGTCTTTTGGTTCACTTTGTGAACTCGCCCCTTTGTTGACGTGTAGGATTTTTACGTAAGTTTTGCAAACAATAACGTTAAAACAAACATTGCAAGTCGTGTGCAACGTTTAGCGACAAGGGGGGACAATGGGAACCGGGACTCCAAGTTGTTTCCGTATATCGGCTAAGTTACGAGTATACTAGTGCAGATGAGCAGGGCTGGGGATTGAGCTAGACCCTTGGGTTCTGCAGCGCATGATCTTTGCTGCACGTGTTTTGGAGCTGTGGTGTCCCAGCGACCCCCATAGGGCCAGCCATAACTGAATGCTGTATCCAAATGGAATGATGCTTTGCGGTCATGGCGTGTGCGTGCTTCTATTTCAGTATATCTCGTCTGGGCAATGACCTTTTAGCACAAGAAGAGTTACGTAAGAATGACCTCAAAACGCAGCAGCACTGATGAAATTCGTTCGTGTATAAATTTGGGTCATTTGGTTCATGATCGTAGACAAGCGCTAAAAACAAAATAGACAGCGACAAGAAGTTTAGGTAAACACAGGCGCACTCGCAACTAACATTTATTGACAATACAATTTTTTACACTGCCTGAAAATGTCAACAAGCACTAAACCGGTGTGGACCTCATCAAGTATTTCTATATTTTTTGCCGATAAGCAAGGTGATGGATGTGTCACTTGTACAACTCGTGTGGCGTTGGCTTCTAATCTAAACACTCAGCGGTAGGTTTCTTAGATACTTTATCTAGGCATTCAAATAAACATGTGGTGTCATCAAATGACAGGGAGCAAGGGTAGCAGCTGACGTGCGTGGTCATTGCAGCCGTGGCCCTGTAGAAAAGACAAATGTAAAACAACACGGGCCGAAAATTCGCAGAATGCATGACCAAAGTTGTGTACAAAATCCGCATGTCATGTGGTTCTGCAGCACACAGATCAAACAGCCCTATGCATTTAATGTTTGCTTCGGGAACACGAGGCGGCAACACGAGCAACCTTCATCAGGATAATTTGCTACACACTGCAGACGCTGTTGCTCTCATTCATTTGGCGACACGTTTGGCCAGATACCAAGATAAAGCATCTAGAGAGCTAACAGGCGTTTGAGATTAGAGCCAAAGGTACACGGTGTGCACAAGTGACACATTCATAACCTTATCGCCAAAATTAAGTTTCTTGATAGAGGGTTACACCAGTTGTAGTCATGACTGACATTGTTTACGGCTATATAATTTTTTTCAATGAACATTAGTTGCGAGTGCCTCAGTGTTTACGTTAACTTCTTGTCCCTGTCTATTTTTCCGGCGCGTACATACGATCATGAAATTTTGCAACTTTTTTGAATCGACGCTGCCTCGTCTGCGTCAGTTCAAGCCAAATAAAAAATCTCTAGAAGATTGACCATGGTGAAATTTACTTGGTAAGTCTCTGAGTGCTTCAGAAAAGCATTGTCTTACGTTTAAAAAGTGGGAGAAACGTTGGGAAATATATGTGAACAAACCTGCATGCTTGGCGATCCTGGTTCAGCTCCCCCAAACCGAAATCCTCCTGCAAAAAGAGGCACTGCAGTAACTGTGGTTGACCCGCCAAAAACCCAAACTAAACATAAAGGAAAATGTAACTACTTCGTGCGCTAAAGCAGAGCTATTAGCACTGCCTCCGGGATCCCCCTCCCTAGCTTTCTCTTCAGTGCCACAAATAGTGTGCCGAAGAAAATATGGGTTGCTTTTTGTTCTAACTCAAAATAATCAATTTAAGGCTTTAGTAAAACAAACAAGCACATGCGTAAATAACCATTTTAGGATGTTTGTAATAAAAAATAAAAAAACACGCTGTGTGTTACGTGTTCACATAATCACCTAGCTTGTAAACTGCAGCTCTTCGTAATTTCGTTGTCAAACCAGGGACCACCTGACCATGTTCACCTTTGCTATTGTATCAACCCTATCCCCCAGTTTTCTATGATCATCTTCAATTTAGATGGGCGCTTGCTCGGTATATTACAGTTTCTAATGGTGCTATTTGTTTAGAAAACAAAGTGTCAGATAAATACTTGCAGGCAGGGTGTCGAACCGGAACCGAACCGAACCGAAAACCGGAACAGAACCGTTATTTT
This sequence comes from Ixodes ricinus, assembly GCA_037355805.1. Classification (NCBI taxonomy): domain Eukaryota; kingdom Metazoa; phylum Arthropoda; class Arachnida; order Ixodida; family Ixodidae; genus Ixodes; species Ixodes ricinus. The sequence continues at coordinate 55,545 of JAZHYW010002654.1, forward strand.
TAGCCGAACCGGAACTGAACCGAACCGAAATCTTTGCCGCCATCTTGGAACTGAACCGGAACCGAACCGAAAAAAAATATAACGGTAACCGGTTCAAAACGGTTCAGGGTAATTTCTTTTTTTCTTTTTTGTTAGTGTCACAAAATGAATATATGGGAATAAAAAATTGGCGGCTGTATTTCTATCTATGGATCAAATCGTCATATACAGAATTGCAATGTATGATAAATTGTGGGTTTTCGTGGTGCTTTTGTATTGGCACTATGATTAACCATGTGTCATGTTGTCACGTGACGTCATGGTGTCAATATATGTTGTCAAGTAATGTCACGTGACCCCGTGACGTCACGTGACTCACTTCGTCAACTCGATTTAATTTGAGGAGGTCACTAGATGTATTAACCTTGTTGACAGCGTGACGTAACATGTCATCATGATTTTGCCCCGAGAGTCACGTGACACCGTGACGTAAGCGATTTTCAAAACCCCGAGTCGAGTGCTCGGGTTCATGACAATCAGCATCGCCAAACATTCGGGTAACGGCTCATGTCAATTAAATATGATAATAGCCCAACTCTAACAATATCTCAATTTCAGCCCAAGAATTTGCTTTCCAAACCCTAGCGAAGTGGTTCTCAAATGGGGGTCCGCGAAGGCATTCTAGAGGTCCGCGAAGGTCTGCCTCATCAGTCAAGCCCGCAATAAAAGTTTTATTTTTTTCAAATTGAGAAGAAATGTTCCGATTTTCGAGCGAGTTTTTTCATGTGTATGTTCAATGAGAGATGTCTACTTCACACAGCCCCTAGTTATATCCATTTATTAAATCATTATCATATTTAACCTATGCCTTTACCTCCCCCTGACCACGAACAAGGTCCTCCATCATCTCCGCCGACCTACAAGGGGTCCGCGAAACATCAGCGGTTGAGAACCACTGCCCTAGGGCATGACTATGATGAACACTGACGGTATATAATTAGCGTCAGATCACGTGGCCGCTTGTTCTAATTGCGAGTTGAGGAGAAGATCTACAACTGTCTCTTTCCTTTATTTTTTCTTCATCGCGCGAAAGGGAAAACTAATGAATGATTTCGCAAGCTATCAACGTCAGGGGTTATTTCTTAACAGTATTTATGAAAAGTACAAAAAAATTGTTGCAAGACCAAATTTACATTATTGAGGCACCCAAACATTTTTTTCGTTGTTGCTGAACTGTATCCGAAAGATGTCCCCGAGAACAGAAGTATTGAAATGACTGAATGCGACTTATTAACATGACGTTACATAGAACTACATGTGTGTACGGAAGGAATAGCTAAAAAAAAAAAAAAGATTTTAGTGATTTCAGAGGGACAGCCGAACGTTGGCAATCGACATAAGTCACACACGAGCGTCGTTCTCACGTTATTGCCCAAGTTTCGACGCCCTCTGCATTTTGCTTAAAGGAGCCATAAAAAGATTTCTATACATCACTAAATACTACTCCGGATCACTCCCTGACGTTAATAACTCATTGAACTCGATTTGCTCTTTTTTCTAGGCAATGGCAGTCGCCAAAAAATTAGAGAAATATCCCTCAACTCTGTCTTATGCCGCCAACGTTAATCATACCCCCGTTCTGGGGTCGGAAAGGAAGAAAACGCGTGCTGAGCTCCAGGCATTGTTAGAGTTCGGCTATTCCCATCACCGCAGTGGTTGGACACGAGCCACTATACCCAAGTTTCCGCCGAGGCATTGATTGTTACAAGCCGATGTACAGTGCTCACGCAGTTCTCCTGTCCAATCCATGAGCCGCGCTCAACTGTCGTCAGGCGGGTGGTTTTGATTCCAGAATTACGACATAAATCTTTGCGAAGGCAAGACTAAAAGAACAGTCTCATTTTATCCTCGCAACTTCACCGCGAAAAATAAGCTTCTGAATTATAGGCGGCCTGTGCGAGTCTACTTGGGCCAGACTAGGACCAGTACACCTCAGAAAAGTCATGAACATTCCAACCCGATATCGTTTTATGACCCCTTTAAACTTCACGGGATGCAAAATAAAAGCAATGAAGGGTTGCTGTTAATAAGTGACAAATAAAATTGTCGAAATAGCACACACAAACGGAGGAGGCTATTCCTCAGGAATGCTTTCAGCCTTTCCACTCTGGTGAAGAAGGAAGACCAGCGAAGCTGTACTATGGTGGGAATAAAGTAATGGCCGGCAGCAAGTCGGCAGGCCAGAGTGGAAAGGCTGGAGAGGTTGCCGCCATCTAGGCGTGACAACGGCAACCAGACAACCGGCAAGCCGGTTGTCAGGTTGCCGTCGTAACTTATAGTAGCCGGTAGCTGATCAGAGTTTAGTGTTATCATTTGTTTGCTGACGGACACGATACTGGGGAAACTAGCCCTTAACAGCTCCGCTGTAAAAAGAAGTGTGTGTGTGCGTGCGTGTGTGTGTGTGTGGGGGGGGGGGGTTAGTTTTAAAAACATACTGTGTGTGTAAGGGTTCCTCTTCCCCGCATCTTTGGCGCAGACCAAAAAGCGTGGCCCCGGAAACTACCTTGTTTGCAAAAACGGTCTTGCAAAAAGCACGTCTTCGTCGTGCCACTCGCGCTGTTCATCACAACGATGCACTAAGAATAATAATACGTGCCTTTCAAATACTTGGCTTTCACTGACCTTGAACCTCCTGCAGCGTGCATTTTGTACCATCGAATGCGATTTTCTCAGCAAGAAGAAATCACAATGACCACCAGCCTATAGTGTGATGACGTCGCGTGCATACCATGTTAAACAGTTCAGCTTTCTGGTGAAATCTGATGCTCGCAACACTAGCAATAGATGTCCTAATTGTAAAGTTCTGCAGTATTTATAGCAGTCTCGCGATGATATATGCAGCCTAGAGAATGTTAGAGCGCATGAATATTCAAGCATACACTAAAAGGGTGTAAAGGGTGTATCGTTACACCTTGTCCTATAATACCCCAATTCATCGACGAACCTATAGTCGAACAGACGGCAATTTTACGAGGGCTTGATAACGGTGCGATGTAACTTTTAAATAGCTAAAGTACGTATCAAAGACCACATACAGAACACACCGAGTTTCTACAGTAGGGCCAAGAAAACGCCGATTATGTTTTTTGTAGTGAGTAAAACGTACATTAGCTATTTTAATAAGTTGTACCACACGGCTATCAAGCCCTCGTAAAATTGAGCGTCTGTTCGACTGTAGGCACTGTACGTCGAATTGAGTGATATATGGACAAATGGTGTAACGATACACCCTTTACACCTTTTTCTTGAGAGTGATAGCGTTGTAAAGTGAAGGCACAAAACAAGTACAGGTAAAACCGAATATAACATTAGCCTCCCAAGGCAGTATTTCGCGAAGTTTCGAGCTCATGCAAGCTGATGAAGTGTGATTTATGTTAAGATTTTCAAAATCTTTGTCTGTCCTTCGCGCTATTTATGTAAAATTATGAATTTCATTGCGTGCATCTTTACACATTATTTTTTTGCAATAAGGCGTTCTGTAAGGGATTATTTAGAAAAATAACATCAATTACCTCTTTCGTTTTTTTACATTTCGTGTATTAGACTTCCAATCTATCATGTGAGCACAGAGTTCTTTTTGGCGTACCCTGCAACACGATGTTTCACACTGCCAATCAACAAACAGAAAAACACTTTTACGCAGACTCCACAGCTCGCGTAGTTTCGAGTATCGTCCTTCCGCGTCGGTCTCTAGCGGTTATGTGAACTTTATAAAGTAAAATTTATTGATCATTATAAAAATAAATTTAATTACTAACTGAGTATTTGACAACATATATAAAGGGCCGACCACCCTAAAGCAATTCCCCCCAAATTATCTGAAAGGTGTTCGGCCAAACTTTTCCGGCGTTTTTATCCTCGACAGGCACGTTGTAAATGATATGGGACAGCCTTACAGATATTTCTGATCTTGAAGCTAGTTTAAATAACTATGTTTTCCTCACACATATAACTTCTCAAAGATATAGAAGTCTGTTATTGCCTCTTTTATGTGGTGAACATTACTTTTATGTGTCTGTGGGCTGGACAAAAACAAAGTAAACAGGGGCGCGCGGCGGAACTATGACGATTACGAACGCAAACCGTCAGAAAGTGTCCAATTAAGTAGCTGCCATGTCGAGTAGAATGTGAAATACTACTTCGTTTTACTTAACAAAAAAAAATCATGGAGGACGCTTAAG